>JAPYZJ010007818.1:0-14155 GCA_030522765.1 Ophioninae sp. B BG-2022a
AAAAAAAAAAAAAAAGGAGAGAAAAAAAAAAGGGCCGGGAAGGAGGGGGGGGGGGGGGGGGGGGGGGGGACGTTAGGAAAAGAGTTCTCGTACGGCGAAGTAGAGACAAAGGGGAAGCGGAGCCGTGTGCTGATCCACCCGAGAAAAGAGAGTACAGTGACACGGACGGACACGTGATACAGGAAACGTGACTTCTTTTTGAGATTCCATTCGCGCGCGGCTTCGAGACTCGCCTCTATTCACACTCGCTACTGCTACTTCTCCTATACTCCCCTTTATTCTCATTTTTTTCACTCCCTTAAACATTTTTCTGGTATCGTTTTTTTTTTTGGTTTTTTGCTTGGGTTTTTTTTTGAAATTTTTCATTGCTGGACCAAAGAGCGTTTTTCGAGCTCGAGAATATCGCGCGCGATGTTGAGAAGTTATATCTTAAACTGCGGCATTTCTTTTTGAGATCATTCCATTTTTTGGAATTTTTCGCTTCTTTGATACGAGACTATCAACTACTCTCATTCTCACTTTATCGTTTCGGCATTTGTGTTCTTAATCAATTAATAAACTGTTTTTAATTATTCTTTATCGAGTAATGATAATTTATATTTTAATCAATGTAATTTTTGTTTTACTATATTTAATTCATAATCCTTAATTAATTGAAGATAATTGACTAATAATAATTCCTCAATTAATTGAAGATAATTGTCTAATTGTAATTCTTTAATTAATTGAAAATAATTGATTAATTATAATTTCTCAATTAATTGAAGATAATCTATTGATTATAATTCCTTAATTAATTAAGAATAACCAAACAAAGATTCTATCGATAAAAATTAATTTTCTTCGTGTTTGTTTGGGTTTCGTACCCAAACAAACTTTGAAAATCCACATAAAAAATAAAAAATAAAAAAAATAATTTCCTCTGCTTTCCTCCAATGAAAACTACGACTCGAATACGAACTTGTAGAAAGTGTACCACGTGACACGTGAGTGCGAGAGAGATCCTCGAAACTTTTGAACCGCGACTTTCTCAACGATCGAATATTGCAATAGTAAAATTGAAGCATCAAGCTCTCCGTCTATGAATTCTACAGGGGCTAATGCTTGACTTTTCATTGAAAACTTAACCCAAACAAACCCAAACAAACTTAAGCGTCTCTCTCGAAAAAAAATCGGATTTCGAAAATTTTTGAGATTACAATTTTGCTCTTCTCAATTATTTTTCTTTCTCGTATCCTCGAATTAATCAGAAATCTCTTTTTTTTTTTTCTATATTGCAGATCGATGGATTCCTTCAGCAGCCGAGATCGCGAGGGGAATACAAAGTTTCATCCGGAATTTAATCGTCCCGTTTAATCGCTCAAACAATAAGAATACACGCGCGCAAACGCTCTCGCGAGTTTTCCACCAACGGGATATTTAATTACTACGCAACGTAAGACTGAAAAAAAAAAAAAAAAAAAAAAAAAAACTATTCACAGGCAACACAAGCTCGTGAAGTGCAGCGTTTGTGCATACGTGAAAAATATTTGTCGTTCTCGAGTATCGAAAATGGCAATTTTGCGCCGAGTGTAAAAAAAAGAAAAAAAAAACGTGCCGATGATCGATCAACCGGTTTCTCGGTATGCTAAGAAGAAGAGAAGAAAAACGAGTGACGTAACATTTCGTTTCTTTTTTTTTTTCGTTCGCTCTCAGTTCATCTTTTTTCCGCGAAAAAAATCGCGATCGACCGATTTTTTAACCTCTAAACTTATCTTCGATCGGTAATCGTTAAAAAAACGGATTTTTAAAAAATCGAAAAAAAAGAGAAACCGAGATTGATCGAATTCGTCGAAAGAAAGGTGACGAAAGATGAACCGAGTGGGAATCAACAAGCTGGAAATATCGAGATCGTCGGAATCGATTTTCATTGATCGGCAAGAAAGAAACGTAGGATCGAGATATCACTTCCGGGTTTCCTCGGATCGATCGATTTCCGTCGTATCGTGAGTGATCGCGAAAAAAAAAAGTAGAAAAAAAAGGCGAAGAAAATTACAAAAAAAATCGGTATGAAATCGGTTGGGAAAAAAATGAGTTTGAAAACTTGAATCGAGTAACCTCGAAAACGAGAAGGAAACCGGTTGAGAATCTCTTTGTTCGTGGCAGGCTGGATCATCGATCGAGAATTTTGATCGATGGTGGAATCGATATTCCGAGGGAGGAACCGATCGATCGGGAAGCGATCGGTTACGGTTACGCTTTGCCGATCGACGTATTGCCGATCAGCGAAGATCCAAACTTCGCGGAATTAGTGATAGACGAATCGGCGATATCTTCGATCGGTAAAAATCGGCAAGTGTCGATCGTCGTTACCGATCGTCGTGCCGATTTTCGAATCGGTCACGGTTGGAATTTTGACGTTGTCGATAATGACAATGAATTAAAATTCCGTTGTAACGATCGCCAAAAAAATCCTTCAAGGATACCAAGCGATCGGGAAAAATCGGTTGGGAGATCGAGAATGGCGGCAACCGCGAAACACGAGCAGCTGAGGGGCAAATACGCAACGGATTCGTCCACGGGTGAGGAGGACATAGCGGCGATCGCGAAGCAAATAAGCGATCACGCGGAGGCGATATATCAAACTTGGAAGAGTCGAGGATTGGCGCCAACGGAAATACTGAATTGTCACAGCAACGCGACAGCGGTGGACAAATTCGGAAGCGCATTGACGCCGAACGCGAATATGAGCGGAACCAGTCTCGGTCCTAACCGGACGAAAAAATCATCGATTTCCACTCGTCCAACCACGGTCGATATAATAGCCCAATCACCAGGTATCGACAACAACAACTTGGAAAAACTCGTCAACAACTTCGTAGTGGAAGATCGTGCTCGATTGGCTGCAGCCGGAAGAAAATCCCCAGCGAAAAATCTTCCATCCTCCATTCAATTCGCGCTTCAAAAATTCGAGCGCAATTCAACGCCACATACGTCACCGGTCAAAACCACACCGAGTCTCGTTCATCCAAAACCTCAGATTCAACCAAAAGCACCCAATTTGCTATCTTCACCGACTTATCCGAACAAAGCTTCGCAAATCGTAAAACCCCATCAACCTCCATCATCATCATCATCATCATCATCATCATTATCGGCATCTCCAAGATCCAATTCTCATAAAAACGAGATTTTCTTCGATACGATAGAAACGACTTATCCAGCCGATTTGACGCCATCGAAAATCCTAGTTCAACACAAAAGACCGGTAAGCACCCTGGTGACGTCACCGATCTCCAGCGAAGACTCCAGTTCCGGCCTCGCGACATGGCCGCTGAAAAACAAAATGGCGGAGCCTCGAAGAACTCCAAGCAATAGTACGGTTACGTCACCCAAAGAAGAGAGTTACGGATCAATGAGGCCTATTGGGGCTTCCAACGCTAATTCTTATCTCGACGAAGTCGCCAGGGAAGAGGAACGCCTGATAAACGCGTTGAAAACCGGCGCTGTCATCACCGAAGAACCAACGGAAAGAAACAGATCCAGTGGTGGATCTGTTGGGTCTAGACAAAAGCCAGCTATCAAAAAGGAAAAGCCAAAGGTCGATCCGGTCAAACAGATCATCATCGGTCACGGCTCTGTTCCGGCTAACGTTGCTATCGTTCCTCCAAACTCCGTTGCTCCAACTTCCGCCATTTTGGTCAATAATCTCGTAACCGCTAATCAACTGATCAACGATTCAACTTCCGGTCGCGATATTAGGATCAAAGAGGATTCTCTTCCTGATTACGCTAAAGTCAGGTATCGGACGACGCCACAGAGAAATTCAATCCAAACGAAAGAACCCGATCGGAACTCCATCAACTTTTCTACTTCTGAATTATCCGTCGTTAGAAAGAAAACGGAAACGGAAGTTGGTAGAGATCGGAACTTGGACAAGGATGAAAGAGATTTCGTTACGTCTCGATGGGGACCCAGAGTTAACTCACCCAGACCCAGACTAGAACAAGTTCCACATCCAGAATTGACTACACAACAGAAACAACACATTCGCGCCGCTGCTGCTACCGGCACTGGCAATAATCCTGTAAGACCTTTTCTCACCAGAGGATCCGTCGCTGAAAGAGTTCTCATCTTTGAAAAATGCCCCAGCGAACTATTGCTGGATAAACGCGGACCTAGACAATCACCGGTCAACACTTGGAGAACCGGACACGAGGGACAAAACAAAACACAGGTAATTTTTTCGAATGAGCTTTCAATAGTCGAATTGTTCGATCGTCAGAATATCTTATTTTTTATCAGTACCGGTTTTCTAACAAAAACCGGAAGTGCCCGATAAAACGAAACAACCCCATTGTGTTTGGACTCGTTTGATTCCTCTTGATGAGTACTTTGATCCTAGATATGATCCGTACGCAATCCCATCAAATTTCAGAAACAAATTTTAAGAACAAAAAAACGTTTTTTAAACACGAGCTTTTATATCCCATCAAATTTGAGAAATAAATTTAAGGAACAAAAAAACGTTTTTTTAACACAACTTTTTAATATAACGAAGTAAAAAGTTTACAAATAATTTAATTGTTATTGAAACTAAAACGATTTAATACGTGGTAGAAAGTTTTAGGGTTTAATAATGTTTATATATATATATATATATATAATAGAGTTTTATTTGCACAACTTTTTATAAAGTTTTTTACAAAATTAATAATGTTTATATATTATTAATTTAAGCACCATTAAATTATTTTTAAAATAATCACAATTGAATTATTTTTCAATTTTTAATTCGCTGTATTAACAAGTAATAATAAAAGCTTGTTTTTACAAAAGGTTTTTTTCTTTGTCCATAAAAATCTTACCAATTCTTCGGAAATCGTTTTCAACCCTCTTTCTTCCACTTTTGTGAACATCTCACAGATTTCTATTCGTATCGTTCCTCTTTGTTTCTTTTTTCGTGTTTGAGTTTGGGACGAACACGTGAAAAGTTGCACGACGATAATTCGATTTTGGCAACACTCCGATGCACTTTTCTGCCATCCCGTGGCATCTGGCTCGAAGCCAGAATTCTTTTGTACGACCCTCGAATTCGATCACATTTCGAATACTCGAGAAGTAACCAAAGATCGCACAGATTTGACCACAAATCGCTCCACGTCCGGATATCCGGTGGTAACCTTCAATATTTTTTTGTTGTTTTGTTTTTTTCGTTTTATCGGATTCTTTTTGTTTTATCGGATTGCAAACAAGTTCTAAGTTTCGTTTCTTATTCCCCTTTCTGTGCAAAGTGCTTGTTCATAGAAATAAAAAATTCTTATTTTTGACCTGAATTTTTTTGTATTTAATTATTTCTGTATTATTATTTATTATTATTTTATTCTTTATTTTATTATTTATTAAAAAATTTTTTTATATCGTAAAAAAATTAATGCGAAAAATTCATGTTCAAATTAATAATTTATTCGAAATTTTAATTTGAGAAAAATTAAAATAAATATAATATTATAATAATTATTAATAATAATGTTATAATAATATTATTATAAAAATAATATTACAATATTATTTAAAAAATATAATATAATAAACAGATAATAAATATTACGTTACGTTATCTACAATCGATATTGAAGATAATAATTTCTCTCTATGTCTCACTATTGGAGTAGAATCAGCTCCCAATGTCCACCAGATTGAACCCTCCCTTTTACAAGAGTCTTACCGCGATGTGTATAATCGCACTTTGATCGATAAGGGGTTGATCGACCTCAGCCAATACACGCTCCAATTTGCAAACGGTACAAGCCTGATTACACTATTAAAATTATTTACATAAAACAATCGAAATATAGTGTAAGTGAGCCTCATGAATATACATACATACGTATATACAGGGTGTCCCTGGATGGACTCAAATCCGTGAAATGGAGGGTTTGGGGGTCGGGCAAATTCCCTGAATTATTATTAAATTTTTTAAGTTAATTTTTTGTTTAATTAAAAATTTAATTTAATTTAATTTAATGTAATTTAAAAAACTAAATGTATTTTTTCGATTCTGAAATAATTTTGAGAATCTATCCAATCGAAAATTTTCAGCTGACTACGAATATCATTGAATTTTCGTCGAAAGCAGTGCACACGGTTGAAAAAATCATGTTTTTAGAAGTTTTTAACGATTTTTTCATGGAAATTTTGGGCTTCGGGGGAAATAAATGGTAGATTCGTGCTCAGGGGACCAAATTACATCGAAATGGACCAAAAAAAACAAACATTTGAAATCCAAATTTTTTTACTTTTTGGCCAATATGAGTTTTTTCATTGAAACATCGATAAATTTTTTTCCTTCAAAATTAGGCTTTACACTTCGCGATCAATCTCTTCGTTGTGATTTTCTCTTCAAAATGCTTTTTTTATCATCGAAATCTGATTATTTTTCGATTTTTGGCAGAATTTCAAAGTTGGACCATCGATTTTTGCCAATTTTTCCATATCCCTTTGCCTCTTTTTTCCCGATTTTTCAAGTGGACTTTCCGGAAAAACTATAAAAGATATCGATACGAATTCAACGCCATTATTCAAGTCAGGCAAAAACCTTTCCCAAACCCACCAAATAAATCTCCATAGCATATAAAAAGCTCACTCTACGACCTTTTGAAATTTCGTAATTTTCAAGATTCCGGGAAAGTGGCCGAGGAAGTCGAACATTTTTTTTTCCGTTTTTAAACTCTTAAAAGTGTCTATTTAACGGTAAATTTTCTGCTGATTACGAATATGTCCGAGTTTTTGCCGAAAGTGTAAAATTAGGCCGGTAAAATGGGAAAACTTTTCTACACTAATTTTTTCGACATTTTTTCCTAAAAATTTTGGGTTTTAGTTACATCGAAATGGACCTTTAAAAAAAATATTTAAAATCCGAATTTTTCAAAATTATTTTTTGATTACTTTATCCAAATCGAGTTTATCTTTCATTTTGACGGCCGGAGGGGGTGGGGGTGTGTCCCGATAATCCTTTTATTCAACACTTGAATTTGCTTAAAACTCGGAGTCTGATAAGTCGTATCGCGTCGATCGTCCCAGTGGAATAAGTCACGCAGCGCTGAGAGTATATCGAAGCGTTTGAGCTCCGAGGGGCTTGGCCCCCTGTCGGTATTGTTTGTCCGCCCGGGGAACGCCGATCATTGCGCCCAGTTTGCTTTCCTCGGGTTCCTATATACACGCGCTGTACATTCCGCACGACGACGCGCCCCCGTAAGTGGCTATCGGCCATACGTGCCCGCGTGTACGCGTGCACCAAATACATAAGGATTATCACGCCTATAGGCACCTCCGTCTTCGATAAACCTCTAGGCGCCGCTCCCAAAAATTTAAACTTTTTTTTTCATGATTTTTTAACTGTTTTTTATTGTTTTGTTAATTCTATTTATTGTTTTTGTTTGGGCTTTATTGAAGACACCTTATTTCACATTTATTGATGTTTATTCAGCACTTTTATTTTGAATCATGAAATGTATTTTTTATGTAAAAATTTAGTGAAATTTTGATTGAAAAAATTTAATTTAATGAAATTTTGATTGAAAAAATTTAATCTAATGAAATTTTAATTGAACAGATTCAATTTAATGAAATTTTTTTTTAAACTTAATTTAATGAAACTTTCAATGAACAAATTTATTGAAATGTAATTTTTGCTTTAAAAAATCAAATCGATATTTTTTTTTTATCAAGAAAATGAAATTTTTGTTGGAAAAAATAGAATGGAATATTTATTTTAAGTAATTTAATAAAATATCATTTTTGTTTAAAGAAAATGAATGATATTTTTATTTCAAGACGTCAATTTTTTATTTAAAGAATTAATTAAATTTTTATCGAAAAAAATGGAAATATATATTTATTTTGAAAACTGAACCTTTTGTTTTATGAAATAAAATTAATTTTTTGTTGAAAAATTCAAATAAATTTTTATTTAAAAAACTAAATGAAAAAAAAAGCAAAAAAATTGATTTTTCGAAGCCTCCTCCCAGTTCTCCCTTAATTCAATTAACACGCATAATTCATGGAAATTGCTCGATCTCTCTGAAGCAACGAGGAGAGCGAGGCTGCGAAACGAAGTGGATTCGTTCGAGTCGACTACGCGTGTAAATAGATATGCTTTTTCGTCTCTCGTTTGCTCGAAAAATAACAGAAACCATGAATTATTTACGAACGCGATTATTATTTATTCATAAGTATGTTTATGTTTACATGGATGTGCAAATCTCGTACTCATACATTTATATGTAAATTGTGGATTTATGCGCGCGGACGTTTCGAAAAATTGCGAAAAGTGAATGGCGATTATTAGCCTCCGCTTATGGGAAAATCGAATAATATTCGAATGGATAATTATAGTCATCTGCTGCAACACCGTGAGCTTTTTTAATCACACCAATTACGTAAAATCGCGTTAAGTGCAATTTTACGAAAAAAAAGAACTGTTTTTTGTGATTTTGGAATTTACTGGTATTTTTATTTATCATTTATTTATATTTTTGAAATTTTTTCGTATTTTTATTTATAATTTTTTTTCATTTTTCGAATTTTCAAATATTTTTGAAATTTTTTCGTATTTTTATTTATAATTTTTTTTCATTTTTCGAATTTTCAAATATTTTTGAAATTTTATTGTATTTTTATTTATCATTTTTTTTCATTTTTCAAATTTTCAAATATTTTTGAAATTTTATTGTATTTTTATTTATCATTTTTTTTATGTTTAAGTCTTTTAATATTCAAAGAAAAAATAAATAAAAGCATGTTTCCTGGTAACCTGTTGATCCGACCTAGAAATTCCTGTACGTAAATACACATTTATAAACGTCGAGTATGCTGAGGGCCTTTTGTCGCACTGTCGCCACAGAGTCGCAAATGCCGACTCAAAACTTCGGAGCGTTGAGTGTGTTTCGTACAACGTGGTCCTTTTATATATGAAAAAAGAGATCGGCGTTTCAAACCCAACAATAGAGTTGTACACTTTTTTCAAGTTAAAAGTATTCGAGTTGTTTTTTTTTGTAAAAAAAAAACACTTACATAAATTCGAGAGGTTTGGCGTTGAATCGAGGCCGAATGGAGGTTCGTTAGGTTTTTCGTGGAAGAATTATCGATCTTCCAAACCAGCCCAAAAAAAACGAAAACATTTTCTGCAACCTTGAAGACGACTAGTAAAATCGACATAAACCCACAAATTTTCAAAATCGCTTTTCTCATCGGTGATTAAGTTTTCGATGAAAAGTCGAGCATTAGCCCCTGTAGAATTCATAGACGCAGAGCTTGATGCTTCAATTTTGCGTTAAAACCGTTTAATCCTTGAGAAAAGTCGTTTTGAAAATTTCGACTATCCCTTACTCACGTGTCTCGTGTACTTCTACTTCGCTTTAAGGACACCTAGCAAAATCGACAAAACTTCACAAATTTTCAAAATCGCTTTTCTCATCGGTGGTTAAGTTTTCAGTGAAAAGTCGAGCATTAGCCCCTGTAGAAATCATAGACGCAGAGCTTGAAAGTCGTTTTGAAAATTTCGACTATCTCGTACTCACGTGTCTCGTGTACTTCTGCTTCGCTTTAAAGATACCTTTAAAGACACCAAGCAAAATCGACAGAACTTCACAAATTTTCAAAATCGCTTTTCTCATCGGTGATTAAGTTTTCAGTGAAAAGTCGAGCATTAGCCCCTGTAGAAATCATAGACGCAGAGCTTGATGCTTCAATTTTACGTTAAAAACGTTTAATCCTTGAGAAAAAGTCGTTTTGAAAATTTCGACTATCTCTTTTTTACTCACAAGTCTCCCTATACTCCTTTTACGTGTCCTTAAGAGGCTCAGTTGGTAATGAGTGTCTCCACAGTCACCATAAGACAAACATGGCACGCTCGATCTTTCTAATTGTTCCTTATACGTGTTTGTGTACGTGCAGAGCACACTTACGAAGGTTAGTGTCTCTTGCAGGTGGCTTGATCTCTGTCCAAACAGCCGCACCAGCTGTTAGTTATTCTTTGCCTATATACATAGTTCCGAATCGGTACATATCCGATGTTTCTTTTTTCCTCACTTTC
Source organism: Ophioninae sp. B BG-2022a (assembly GCA_030522765.1). Classification (NCBI taxonomy): domain Eukaryota; kingdom Metazoa; phylum Arthropoda; class Insecta; order Hymenoptera; family Ichneumonidae; species Ophioninae sp. B BG-2022a. The sequence goes on from JAPYZJ010007818.1 coordinate 10,076, forward strand.
TCACTTTCATTATTATTGAAAATCGTACTTTTTTAAAAATTTATTTTTTATTATTATTATGAAAAAAAGAAGATACTTGTTATCGAAAATTACACATTCCTCGAGGATTCCGAATGCTATTATTGCGTGCAGCTCCTAACACAACACATCCAGACCGATTACCATAATCCTTTTTTATTTTTTTTTCTCATTCAATCGCTCGCAAATTGATACACACGAATAACGAAAAATCGCTGGACCGGTGACTGTTCCTTTCAAGTGTACACTCGGCTCGGTATCATTATACGAAACGTCATATCTCACTCGGCTCACGTACTTTCCATCACAAAGCAACCTACACGTGCCTGCCTATTTACCGTTCGCCTATCACTCTTATTTCCATTTTTATCAGTAGAAAGCACGATAAAAGTAAATTAAAAATATATAATTTTCTAAAAAACGAAATTGCCTTATAAATCTCTTTTCTTAAATAAAGTTCTTTAAAATAAACGTTTTTAAATGATTTTTTAAAATAATTTAAACATTTTATTTGAAAAAAAATTATTTTAATGAAAAGATTGTAGGTATTTAAAAAAAATTAATTTCTAAAATAAAGATAATTATTTTTCAGAAATAATATTTTTAATTAAAGAATTGTATCTTAAAAAATTATCATTGTAATTAATAGATTGTATTTTTTTAAATTATTTTTGAAATGAAAGAAATTTTTTTTGACCATTTTTTCAATTAGAAACATGTATTCTTCCAAACTTATTTTTTTAATTAAAAAATGTGAAAAACGTAAATTCATATTTAAGCAATTGTTTTTATTTTAATTAAAACCGATTTCCGTCCGTTTTTGCTTGCGCGAGTTCTCCCTTGGTTTCCTACTGACGAGTATCCGAGTGGACAAAAAATCCGATTTGACGCGATCCAATTTCTCTCCTCGTACTCTCACCGGGAAAACGATAGCCGCACTAATTGCTCGAGTAAAAGCGTCAATTGGAAAATCGCCGACGACCCGCCGGCTCGACTAGATTAGCACGTGTAACAATTCGAAACTCAATGGGAAAAACAAGGTCGGCCAGGAAGTGAAACTTAAGGTGGCGTTTCGGTTCGTGCGCGATAAGCGTATGAAAACAAAACAAAAACAAACACGAAAAGGCAAACAAAAGTTGAAAAAAATAAGGCAATAAATTTTTTTATATAAATATATTAATTTCAAATCGAAAAAAAATGAATTTATTTTAAAAAGGTATTAATTTAAAAAATGTTGAAATGAATTTACTTTACAAAAGTGATAATTAAAATTTCTTTGAATTGAATTGAAATTAAAAAAAATTATTCGACGTCGAACTGACGACGAAAAATCTTTTTCTTCGTGAAAGTTAATGATGTTTCATTGGTCGATCTCTCCTCGATGGCCATCAATCCCGTATAACCCTATTTAAGAAATGGATCACTCTCGAGACATGGAATTTCCTTAAGCAGCGAGTTTTCTATTGAAAAAAAAAAAGGTTGAAGTACGAACGCGCCTCCGGGTTTACATTGTTGTTGGATGTGCGCGTGCACACGCGTACAATCGTTCTCATGACTCACTTGATCTTTCGCACATCGGGATCCAGCTAAAACGACTAGTTGATGCACGAACGTTTGCTGTTCCTTAAAAGGGCTTACGCGACGACTTTCAACCGTTTGCCAACAAGTATTATTGCCAACGAATCATCCCCGACTCCATAAAACTTGTTTCTCTTTATTCTTCTTTATCTCCGGCTCGCCAGAAGTTATTGGTTAATTCTTCAAAACCCCTTAAGCACATTTGCACTTTCGAAAAAATTCGTCGCCGAGATAAATCATCGATAAATCGATTTATTTATCGATATATCGATTTCTTTATCGATGTATCGATTTATCGATTTACTTATCGATGTATCGATTTACTTATCGATGTATCGATTTATCGATTTATTTATCGATTTATCGATTTATTTATCGATTTATTAATTTACTTATCGATGTATCGATTTACTTATCGATGTATCGATTTATCGATTTATTGATTTACTTATCGATATATCGATTTACTTATCGATGTATCGATTTATCGATTTATTGATTTACTTATCGATATATCGATTTACTTATCGATGTATCGATTTACTTATCGATGTATCGATTTACTTATCGATGTATCGATTTATCGATTTATTTATCGATTTATTAATTTACTTATCGATGTATCGATTTACTTATCGATGTATCGTTTTACTTATCGATGTATCGACATATCGATTTATAAATCGATAAATTTTTATCGTAAATAATCTTCACCAAATAAAATAACGCATTAAATAAGATGAATTAAATAAATGATAATTAATGTAGACGCGAAGCCGCACGCTTATGTTTCAACAATTCCTATAATAAGATCCGAGGTACTTTGCAACCACGTGGTATTCGGATTATTCAGGGTTAGCCTTTGACACGATCGGTTTGGCATTCGACACGCGTATTAGTCAAGGCAACGAAACTCGCGTTGCGCATCGCTGCAAACGCAATTGTTAAATGGCGCGCCTCTGCGTCGTCCGAATCGTCGTCGTGTCAATTGTCAAAAGTTGATCGACGATTTCCGTCGTTCTGGGCTCAAGAGAGGATGAGAGGGGACAATTAAGACTATGGATCGAACTAATGAATAATGTAATAATTGGTCAAATTTGATGCTGAAATAAAAATGATTATATAAGTAGCGTCGAGTGTTTGGGTCTGCTTGAATTTGTTTATGTCTGTTTGGGTTTGTTAAAATTTGTTTTTAGTTATTTGGGCGTGTTTGGGTTTGTTTATTCAAAACCCAAACCCAAACAAATCCATACAAAACAAACCCAAACAAACAAACCCAATGAAATAAGTAGATAATTAAACAAATGAAATGAAAAAAACATGAACGAAAAGGTGAGATTAGGTTCTCATCTCCCGTAGCTCGTTACGAATCGTGCGCGGTTATTCACAAGCGAAACGAATCAGCGCACGGAGCGAGGAGCACCCACGTAATTATTCCGTAATCCTCCGAGTTTGGTTCTCCCTCGCCCACGTTCGATCTTACTCAATTGGCCGGTTTTTCTCGTCTCGGCGATGCGTACAATGGGAGGATCGCCGCGCGTTATTTACCGAGCCGAGTGGCAAAATCCACTCGATTACCATCGGACCGAATTAAAACAACGTCTCGGAGCTGTTCAATCTTTGGGACTCGCGTGCGAATAAAATTTCGTCTCTATTGGTCTTGGCGCATGCGTGTTTGAGCAAATCTACGGAAGCTTGTGGATCTCAAACAAACCCAAACAAACATACCAAACGAGACCCAAACAAACCCAAACAGATCCAAACAGACCCGAACACACCAAACCAAACCCAAACAAACCCAAACAGACCCGAACACACCAAACCCAAACAAACCCAAACAGACCCGAACACACCAAACCAAACCCAAACAGACCCGAACACACCAAACCCAAACAAACCCAAACAGACCCAAACTCACCAAACCAAACCCAAACAGACCCGAACACACCAAACCAAACCCAAACAGACGAAACCGAACCCAAACAGACCCAAACACACCAAAGCAGACCCAAACAAACACATACAGATCCAAACAAACCCAAACAAACCCGAACACACCAAACCAAACTCAAACAAACCCAAACAAACCCGACCACACCAAAACAAACCCAAACAAACCCGAATACACCAAAACAAACCCAAACAAACCCAAACAAACCCGAACACACCAAAACAAACCCGAACACGCCAAACCAAACCCAAACAAACCCGAACACACCATACAAAACCCAAACAAACCAAACCAAACCAAACCCAAACAAACCCAAACAGATCCATCCGAATACCCACACTCGCAATTTCACCCCACACCAACACAACGACGATCTCGCGACCTGTCTCACGAACGAGAAGAAAGGAATTTCCCATCTCGTTCACAGTGACGTTTCATTAATTTTCCAAAGTTCCCCCGATGTCTATTATTCGTAGTTTTTTCATCCCAGCGTAGTTTCTTTTTTCGTTTTTTTTTTCGTTTTTTTCGTTTTT
>JAPYZJ010007819.1:0-16098 GCA_030522765.1 Ophioninae sp. B BG-2022a
AACTATACGAGATATCGATATGATTCCAACGCCATTATTTAAGTCAGGCAAAAACCTTTTCCAAACCCACCAAATAAATCTCCATCGCATAGAAGAAGCATACTGTACGACCTTTTGAAATATCGTAATTTCTGAGATTCTGGAAAAGTGACCAGGGAAGATAAAAACTTTTTTTTCCGTTTTTAGACTTTTAAAAGGCTCTATTTAATCGGAAATTTTCCGCTGATTACGAATATGCCCGTAGTTTTTGTCGAAGGTGCAAAATTAGACTGGGAAAATGCGAAAAACCTTTCTAGAATATTTTTTCGACATTTTTCCCTAGAAATGGAGAGTTCAATGCGAATTAAATGGTGGATTTGTTTTCAAGGTATAAAAATACATGGTCATAGACCTGCGATATGACACTAAACGTCTAAATATAATAATTATTTCTCGGCCTGATTGGCTGCCTTTCAAAATTAATAACAATTCAGGTGTTGATCCGGGAACCGTAAATGCTTATATCAATCGACTCAAAATTTCACCCCTAACTCCCCATTTTACGGATGACATTGTTACGTCGGACACCCTGTATATAGAATGACCGACAATTTTACGTATGCCTTGAAAAGGGTCATTCTAGAGGTTATGTGAATCAAATTCAGCTCCATCAACAAGGGATCGAAATTGAGCAGTTATCGAGTTATTATGGTTTTACGATTTTTATACAAATTCAGGTTTGTTACCGAAAATAAATAATTAATCCGAAAAATACTTCATTCTGAATATTCAATTGATACTTTTCTGAAAGCTGACAACTGAATAATGACATTTTAAAAGTACATGTTCGAAATTCACGTAACCTCAGAACTAAAAAATTCAGAAAGACAGATCTTTTATTTTGTTCCAAATAACCTCTGGATAGACCCCTTTCAAGGACTGGGTCTGATTACCGGTCACTCTATACTTCTGTATAATAGAGTTTCAACGTACACCCTTGAAGATTTTTTCGTATAACCTGTTTCCAGTCAAACTGTTCTATCACTTTCAAGTGGCATTTTTCTAACCTAACCTCACATTGGATCCACACACGTCTCGATTTATACCGTACCTTGCCGAGGGCACGGAGAAAGTGTGGAATACACGGACCGATATTGACGGCTTTCTCTGTAATCCTCTCATTCTGCGGTGTGCAAATATTGTGATTGTTAAGTATCACCACAAAAGTCACAGAAGTGTAGGCGTTCCGCTAAACGGTTGATGAGCCGATGCAAGACTAAGCGGTCACCGCTCCAAGTATTTACCACGCAGAACACCACTGGAGAGCGTCAGATTTCATCACGAGGTCTTCAATTTTATATAAAGTCAAAACTCACTTTTATCGACGTTTCTTGATTTCATGTTAAATAATTTATATAGTTCCGAATAAATCGCATCTGACATTAAGAAACGGCAATTCTAGAAATCCGTGTTTTTTTCGTTGTAAATACGAGTAGCAAATTCTGTTTCAAGTACCTCAGTAAGCTGGAAAAGTACGTTGCTTAAGTTTTCGTCCCAAACGGTCGTGGCAAACACTGACGACACTTGGAGTTTTTTTTTTTCCACCACCGTTTTCTGCTGTAAAAGATTTCAACTGCGGGAGTATTCCGGACACACTAGTCGCCCGAAGGTACGCTTCTATTCAACATGTGCGATATTTACAAAGTATTTTAAAATGTAATTTATATTCTGCCCAGGTGTGGAACGTCTCAGAGACGCAGGGTTCGTATTATTTGCGACGCTTGTCATATGGCTAATCCGGCACAGTCACGGATAAGGAACCTTCAACCGATCATCCACCAGTTCTACATATTTAATATTATATAATAGTAAAATAATATTCGATCGTACATAAAGATATGTGCATTCAGGTGTGTACATATACAAGAGTAAATATAATTTTACAATTCTACGTATACGTAATATGTAATACGTATTTAACAATAAAAGATTATATTTATTTGTGCATGTTGTAACAGTGATGTGAGCTTACATTTGAATTGTACGTATCAATGAAACCATACACGTACGAGGAAGAACGTCGCGACATAGCCATTGGCCGACTGAACCCAAGACTTGAACTTGACCGGTTTAGCGCATCGCCAGACTTTTCCCTCCTACTCGTTCCGGGAGGCGTGAGAGACGGGGAGGGGGGAATTTATCGTGTTTTATCGGATTGCGCAGCGTCTCTTTATTGAGAAGTTCACCGGTGCGAGTCGTGTGCCAAGATTACGAAATCACGTTTGGCGCGTCTCGGTTTAACGATAAGGATGTGAAACATCGATCCTGATTTTGGGGACTCCCATATGCTTGAAATGCTGTCTTTTCCCTCTTTTTTTTTTGATAAAATCTACCGACGTTGGTGACGATTTACGTCAACGAACTCGTATTTTCTTGTTTCATTTTTTTGCGATTACGTTCGAGTTCTAAAGAACGACGTAGCAAGTTAATTCCGTGGAATCGTTCAGGTGATTTTCAGAGGTTGGATCGATTCCGAACATACGTTGGCCTTTAGCGGGCTGAGAATCGGCCTTGAGCCACTCGTCGAGAACGATACCCGTGTCCAGACACGAAAGCGACACTTCGAGCTTCGGTCGAGCCACCACGCGAGCACCGCTCTTCATGTTCGCTCGAAGAAATCTCCATGCTTCGATTTGCTCGGCTTCCGTCATATAAAATTCAAAAACGTTGTTGAGTATAACGACATCAGCTGCTTTCAACAGCTCCGGCGCTTCTTCGACCCGCTTGTTCACTATCTCGACTCGCTTCTCCATTTTGTATTTGCGCACTGTCTCGTTTTGAAGATCACAGAATTCCTTGTTCATCTCGATCCCGATTATACGCGCGGCGTCCGTATACGCGTAAGCCTGCGAAATTTTAATCGAGTTTTGTTATACCGTGCACGAAAATTTTCGGTCGCAATCTTTTGGTACTTTAAAGCAAATCCGTGTGTCGACATGTGTCGACGTGTCTCGCTTATCGACATCGTACTACATTTTTTTTCAGCTATTTTTTCACAGACTCGACGATTCGGGTATCAAAATGCTCGTTTACAAGGTCACTAGGTCATCTCTTCGATTTGCGATCAAATCGAAGCGACCTATCGTTTTTTCCACTTTTTTTTTTATTAGGCTTTCCGTGCGACTTTATGTATGTCCCGTTTTTATATTTTCTCTAGAAATACGAATGTCCGAATGATGTAAGCATCATCCTGCGGTGATAACTCATAATGATGTCGACAGGAAATTTCGAAATGTTCCACATTGGGTTTCGAGATATGTGGGAAAATTTATCGAATGGATACGCCCGTACTTACGCCGTAGAGCACAGCGCCCAATCGAGATCCAACGTCGAGAACAATCTGGCCATCCAGTGGCGGCAGAAGTGTGTTGAATATGGTGTAAAGATCTTCCCTCGATGTCGAGTGCGATATGAATACTGTCAACAATTGCACAGTTGAAACTCATTTTCAGCCTTCCATTTTATTGTATTCTCTAATTGAAGAATACGCATATATTTTTCTTACTCAGAGGTTTGGTGTTCGTGGAACCACAATCGCTGCAATAATGTCTGTTCAACTTTCCCTCCTCTACAAGGTCGTCGAGGTCTTCATCATTGTACAGGAATGCGTCGATATGCTTCGTTATATTCGGATGGCAGTCAGAGTTCTGTATAATTCAAAAGTCAATACATTTTTTTCAAATATTGATTTTTATATTCAGAATAATGTCCATTGATAGAAATTGGTACGGATTACAACGCACATGACCCTTCTTGGGTGGTATGATGATCTCGGACGGCATGACGGCGTCTAAGGAAACCTTTTCTCTTAAGTCCTTTGCTATGGTATTCAGGAGAGCTGCAGGATCATCCATTATGTCATTGGCGCTGTACGAGCCTTCGTCTGTAGATAAAAAAGAAATTTGAAAAGTTATTCAACGAAGGCAAAGTATACAGATTCGAATAAAAATACTGAAGCCTTGAAACACAATTATTTCATTCCACATCCTGATAAGCCGGATCCAGGTAAACAGTTAACAGTATAAATAATCTAGCATTTCCGTACTTAAACTGAAACAAAATCTTTCAGCTACTAATCGTAGTACTATGATATAAAGATAGTTAATTTAAAAATTGGGCATTCAAAGCCAAACATTAGTATTCACTTTTGAAATGAACTGTATCAATTGCTTCCAAGCATCATAAAATTCGAACTGCATTATCAAGTTGCAAACGTAAAAAATTTCTACATTATTTGCTGGATCAAATGAAAACCATGAAATTATGGGAAAAACTACAATTCGAGTTTGAGAATAACGTACCGGACTCATCGTCAGTGGGCCTTTTATTTTGAACGATGTATTCTTGAATGACGAATGTCACCAAATCATTGCTATGCTCTGTCGGCAGATTGTTCATCAATTTTTTAAACTCCTCTTTTGCGCTCTCGAGTGACATTGTTGCTCCTCCGTTCTCCATCGCCGACGAAAATTCAACACTCCGGCGTCCGAAACTTGAGGAAAACGCTTTCTCTTTTGCTTCTGCAAAACTTTCGATAAGAACGCGTTTGTTTCGAAATCGACGAAATGATTGTTGAACTCTAGTAGTTTAAATTTGGTTTCTTCGTTTTGTATCGCAGTCATCAATTTGAGGAACGAAGAATACTGGTGAAAAGTGGAGGGATATTTCATACACGTGTTGCGGGTTCGACGACTCTAACCTCACTATCTGTATTGGACAATTGCACACATCAGGAGGATGACGCTCGCATACATTTGCATAAATCGTGTTTCGTCCACATTTGTTAATTCTACATTTCGCCTGCACGTGGTGCTAGTTATTCTGTCAAAATATTTTCGTCGCAGAAGCGCGAGTCATACAATTAAACATTATGTCAATAAACACTCATGGAAGTCCGTATGGTATATATAATTATTTATCACAAAATAATAAGTTCTTGAAAATATAATCTTTACGTAATCTTCTAAAAATGCTCTTGTTCTCGTTATATAAATATATGATGAGAGCTAATGCACTTCTTTCATATGTAAAATATTAAAGTTATTATTTAATACCAAATACTTTTACGTTCATAGGTACTTTCGTGATTGTTTATTCGCATAATCATTAGTCATTGGCATAATCATTAATTGTAGTGGCATATCAAACATAATGTGCGTATTTATGCGGCACGCAAAGTTCTCATAACATAACTAGCGCCACAAGCGGCAGAGTAGGATACTAAATACTCCGGACATTTCGTATATCCGAATTACAGAGTTGTGCTGTTCCTTGGGACCACACAGGTAACGAAGTCAGACGTACATCAGAACTTCGTTGACACAGCAGGTCGCCGCACACACCACTCCAATCAACCACCAATACCAGGCGGTGGTAATACTCCTCCGTTCGACGTGTTTCGGCATATACATGCTAGATGTCCCAGCATGATATTTCCACCCGGCACGCCGAACCTTTCGAAGATCGAACGCGATGAAGATCCCGATTTTCGCAAGATATCGCGGCATTCGAGCAGTTTTTAAGGAAAATAATCAAGTTTGTTTTTAAGGGGCTGCGTTGTTTTTTTTTGCAGAGAACATTTGAAATGTAAAATAAAGTTTTGTTTGAAAATGGCTACGATAAAGTCGTTTAAGACTTGTTTCGGTCCAATCTGCCTGAATGACTCGAAAAGTGCGCCGAATAAAATTTTTCTGACGGCGCTTTTTTGTCCATTGACTTTGATCAGGTGGTTTCTCAAAACGTAAACGTACAGTGAAGCTTTGGCGATCAGTATTACTGTAGCGTCGAATTAAGAATCGTTGCTGAGACACTCGGTCGCAATAAAAGTTTCTATGGCCAGGAAATTACGCGAACGTGTCTTCAGAAACTTCAGAAACGTGTCCACTTCCGCAGTCGTTTCCGAAGTTATCAGAGGTTTTGGGATGTTTTCGAATTATAACCTCAGTAAATGTCAGATTTATGTACACTTGTGTACACGTGACATCACACATCGTGACATCACAACCCCCAGCGCCTCTACCGAGGTGTTTGGCCGCGGCAACAAAAATTTGAATTTTCGTGATATGAAAACAACAAATAAATATCCGTTGAAAATTTTTTTTAATAAAGCGTTTGGTAATTTTGTCTTATTATAATATCGATCGATATTATATTATCGATCTCAACTCGAGGAAAAGAATCTTGCTTTTTCGAACGACCCATTTTTCTTCGCGGTGCGTTGCGTAACTCGCTATGCCTTGTCGGTCAGAAATTTTAGGAATAGTTAGGTCTATTTATTACGCGCATGCGTATTGGCCTCTCGCATATTCACATCTGTTACAATTCTTTCGCCTTCGTTAAAGTCTGATTAGCATCCACGTCTCGCTTCATTAGCGATTTTTAATGAGACAAAAATCATTAGCGACAATTATAACGTATTGGGCCACCATTATACAATACGCCAAAGTCCGTACATAGCAAAGTGTCAAAGATGTCACGACGAATAAGCGATGGTGATCGTACGAACGTTTTGTCGTAAAAACTAACATGTTGGACACACCTTTGAGGTTATGTGGGAGGATTTGCTTTCGACAAAGAATCGCGTCGAATAATCAGCGCTGGTGTGTCAGTGGCCGCGTTCAACGCACACCAGAAATTCGTATGACATAAGAAATGACGGATCCTTTGCCCACGCCTCGTTTTTCCGCGTGTGCCAGAGATCTCGTTTCGTTTATAAATTATTCAGGAGGCAAATCTTATGCACTCGTAGCCGGCCTTGCTGCTCACCAATTTGTGACTCGCTACTTTTTCAATGTTATATATACGTATATTCACACTATTAGGGTTCCCTTTATGAGCTTGAAGGGTGTGTCACTGCGAACATAAAATAAACTATAAATAACCATACTTCTGAAAATGTACAAATCAACATAGACTACTATTATAACTCTATGATTAATTCTTCTACTTGCATTGTTTAATAATAAATTCATGTAATTATTGTTTGATATTAAAAAATATTCGATTTTTAACTCAGGGCTGCTTAAATATTTGATCAGATTTTCGAAATGATTTTCGATTTTCAAGTGCATCTAAGTCAATAAGAGTGAAGATTATGAGAATGAACGCGGATGGTAGAGGTACGCTCGTCGTCAGTAGCGCACTTAAATGCTTTGCAGCGGCCCCGTGGTTCTAGCCGTCACACGAACCAATATCAACATAACCTATCACTGTGCATTTTACGACCAGCTTGCATTGATGCATCTCACGTTTCACTTATATTATATTGTACTCCACTAAGATTGAATCGAATATTTCGTCGTGTTATATAGTGTTTCTCTTATTGTCCAGTAATCTAACATTTCATCGATTAGAACTTATTGTGCCAAAGAATTTGTATGTGAATCAACGGTACGCTTCACGTTGAGGTTACACGTATGCGAGACGCGAGAAGCTAGAAGCGGCAAAGATGCGCAGTGCTGCATTGCGCAGGTAGACGATCGAGCAAATAGTACTATGTACAAGTCCATGCCGAGCCAGTCTAGAAAAGGAGCTCGTTCTCCTGACATCTTGTCTTCTTTATCTAAGCGTATTCGCACGAAGGTCGTACGAAGGACCGTTTTGCCACAAATGCCATTCGCTTGGAAACGAATGTTGGGCACGGTCCACGAAGTTGCCAGATGGATAGCCAACATTGCACAGATACGGTTACGAGCTTAAAATGGCTTCCCATACGTGTGCGTACCCTACGTATGTATACACAATTGTAGAAGAATGGACTGAGGATGGTGACTGCAACACTGCACTAGCGAAGAGCTCTTCACGCTCCGCTACTCTATTCAGGAAACAATTTGTCATTTGGCCGCGTAGTCCGCTCTCTCGTTCTCTCCTTATTCTTTCTCTCTATCTTTCTCTTTTAATCTGGTGTCCTCTTTGTCCCTCGCGAGTCCAGGAGCTTGAACAGTGGCCGCTCGTCTCAACGTTGTTACGTTCGGTCGAAACACGGATTGATACACGTTAAAATCGCGAAGTGGTGCGGCGGGGGGGGGGGGGGGGGGGGGGGAATTAGCGGCAAGCGACGAGTGTAAGCCAGTTCATGTGTTCGGATCCTGGCACGAAGAGAGAGAAAACTATGATATTCGATTGTTTTTGTATTTCGGTTAAAAATAAACAATCCGTTTTTACAACCAATGGTAATAGGATTAGTGGTTACCAAGACGATTTCGAAGAAAGTCTAGATTAAGGTTAAAGATCGACATAACCTCACAAATGTTCGAGGTCCACGTTGCGCCCTTCGTCAGAGGGACGAATTCGTCATTTTCAACGTGAAAAAACGTAAAACGATCATTTTACGCATTCATTAATGTTGTAAACTTCGATGCCCCCGGTTTTCGGTTTTTTGTTCGAACAGGCTATTAAAAAGAATATTCGTGTCCGTCGCGAACTCTGTGCGCAAGACCGCCAAAAAACCGCGCGGCCATCTTATAATTGTCTTCCTGTGTACAACGGATCAGTGTATAGGTACGTATCTGTACCGTTCGTCTACAGCATGTACACAGCACGTGAGGGCGTCCACATAAAGTAACGAATCGGATGCGTTTAGTCTCAATTTGTCGATTATCCCATTGTCACTTTATTTATCGTTGCGCGCGCCCCCTTCTGTGTATCGCGAGAAACATGGGTCTCCTTTTGTTCGTGAGGAGGAGAAGGAAAAAAAAACACTCTCGTTTGTAACGGTTCGACGTCTCGGGCGAAGCGTAAGTACTCGGCTGTCAAACTTCCCCGTGTGATCGTGCACGGTTGGCCAATCGTTTTCGATTGCGGCCGACATCTGCGTCGATTAACATCAAAGATTCGTGGATCATCGAGCGTCAATGCGACGCATCGAAATAGCGTCTTTGTGTACAGAAATGCGATTATCCGGAGGTCTATTCAACCCTGTCGTTTTTTAGTGATTGCCGAGCCCCGCGTTTTTATTTTATCGATCGTACTTCCGGTCGACAATGTAGCAGATTTCTCCGTGATTACAGATGTTTTATGATTTATGAGAGTGGGAGGTTATGTTGGGAAAAATCAGTTTCCACGTCTACGCTCTATTTTTTTTAACACTTGCGAGTAGTATAGAGGTTACGTCGGAATTGCGTTTTGGTAAAAAGCTCGCTCGCGTATTAATATACTGCCATACAAAAACTAAATTTCAGCACTCGGGGGGTCACACGTTTACTATGTTTTTTAGGGATCGCTGAAACCTAAACAAACCGCCATAACCTGATCCGATGGGGTTAAATGGATTTAAAAATCGGTTTCAGCACCCCCAAAAAACATGTTATAAACATGTCAAACAATTTGCCTTCACTAGCCCACTTCCGAAGTTTTAAAAATCTTTTGATATATTTCCGGGATATCAAAATAACGGATAATTATCTTCGGACTTATTTCGTAAGAAAACCTCTCCAGCTATTGTGTTTCATTACCATATAATCAGAATCCTAAAAAAAATTGAACTTTTTTTGTCCAACCCAATTTTCGTTTACGAATAAAACGTGGTCGATCTTCATCACCGGAATAATAATAATTATCGTAGACAGTAAAAAATGTAGCCATGAGAAGACTCTACGATGCGGCGCTCGTATCGGCTCACGGATAGCAGTACCATTTATGGAAACTTGAACATAAAAATCGCCCATTGTCACATCCTATTTTCGAGATTCTTCGACACAACACAATTTTTTCGAATGCAGAATTATCTATCACTACTATCTTCTAATATTAGATAGCCTTTCAATTTCAGATACCCTTTTGTATCTCAACTCAAATTTCGCAATCTTCGCGATCACATTACACTCCATGTTTCCCACGCTGCCGATTTCGCAAGCGATAATCGCGAGGGTAATCTTGCCCGATAAAGTGGACGAAAATGCAGCTTCAGCAGGCATACGTTTCGCCAGTGTTTTATCGACTGTTGATACATTTTTGCAGCGCAGGCGCGTCGACGGTCGGTAAAGCGTTGACTGCTTTGCAGAGTGCAGTGTATGCGGGTTTTGAGCGAGACGCGAAACGGGCTACGCCGCGTTCAGTGGGAAATGCTATAAAATTATCTTTTTCTGCAGAAGCGCGATTTCATCCTTACCACATACAGAATTTGTTCGGTTTCTATGGGGATACAAACGACGATGCAAATAGGGTCCAGAATTATGCGGATGGACCGCTAGAAAAATCCGCACGTTTTTTCGTAAAAAATCATTCTCGCCCGATAAATATCAGTCACGTGGGTCTGCGAGTGTCGCGTCGGTGGTTTTGTCATCTCCGACGCGCAGGATTACAACGGTTGCCCGATAAGCTGGTTGGGGGGGAGAAATCTCGATTCCCCGCCCTCGCAACCCGCGCTCGCGTAGAACGGTTCCGGAGTCGCGGATACGTCAGTCGTGAGCGCGATTTCGTCGCGCCGCGCGCATCCACGCGATCTCTTGAAAACAATCGAAGGGCGCGCGGTGTATCTCGCGTGCGCGCGCGCGCGCCGAAACAGAGAAAAATCGAAGCTCGCTGCAACTGTTAATATATTCTAATCGCGAAAGTTTGAACGTCGCGCAAACGTTTTTTCATCGTTTCGCGTGACGGGCAATTTTCCGGTAGCGGGAAACAAAGATAAAGAGAGAGAGAGATAGAGATAGAGCGCGCCGGTGGAGTTTTCGGTACTTCGCTCGCGGCTCAGTTCGTCTCTGACCACCGTTGAGGACGGAGCTCGAACTCTCGGTCCCTGCGCGCCCGCTATTGTACTCCTCTCGGTTACTTCGTAAACAAGTGCTACCACACTGAAAACAAATATTCGTTTTTTCACACACAACGAGGAACTCCCATGTGCGAAATATATATGATCGTGAACGATAATCCGGTAGCGATGCAATACTACGAGTTGATTCTATTGTGAAACGTCTCGACGTTTGCGGGTCTTGTTTTTCTCCTCATTTTTTGTCGAATAAAATTCTACAAGTTCGGGCTTTCGCGGTGATAGAAAAAAATTAACAAAAAGTGTGCAGAAGTTGCGTCGAAGGAAAGTGTTCGGACGACGCTCCACTCTCGGAGTTACATATATATATATATATATATATTTATATATATACATATGTATACACATTTTTAATACGTTTAACGAATATATTGAAGAAACTGAAGAAACGCGAGTGAACTGATGCTCTCCCACGCGAAATATTTCGTACCGTCTCTCACACTGTGACGACGTAAGTTACACTATTTTGTTTTTATGTTAAAAGAAATATTCTTATACAGGGTGACAACTACAAAATGGCCACGGAAGTTCGCTCACTGATGTGTAATATCATTTTCAATGGATTTTCGAGCAGTATTCGATAGAAAAATGAACCATTTTTTCGCCACCTGTTGTATTTGCTAAAAAAATTGAACCCTATAGGAAAAAAAAATTAAAAATTCAAAAAATTACTTTAATGAAGACAAATCTGAATTCTTCCGAGAAACTTTTCTCGCGCGTGAAGACGATGATCGGAAATGCGTTTTATGGCGAAGTAGAGCGGTATCACAGGCAAGAAGTACGAAAGACATAAGCGAAGTTTTTGAACAGAGATTTCTCAAAGATGAATCATTTTGAATGTATCGCCATAAAGTTCCGCACCTATTAATTCTGGAAACGTTGATACTCGGTTTCGCTGAAAAAACAACTTAAGCTCTATGGGAAAATTAGGTTTATCAATTTGTGAGGTTATGTCGATCTTCTGCAAATTACAAAACGGTAATTAACGTTGCGATGGGGCGAAATATTCTTTTCAATGGTTTTTCAAGCTGATTCGAAAAATATATATATTTTGAAATTTTTATTGTTCGTTGGTAAAAAAATTACGAAATTATCATTGGTCACAAAAGTACAACATTTTCATTAATTACACATTTGGAAATTGTTATTGTTTACAAAATTGTAAAATTTTCATCGGTGACCAAAATTGCGAAATTTTCACTGATCACAAAATCGTAAAATTTTAACTGATCCCAAAATTGCAAAATTTTCACTGATCACAAAATCGTAAAATTTTTACTGATGACAAAATTGCGAAATTTTCACTGATCACAAAATCGTAAAATTTTAACTGATCCCAAAATTGCAAAATTTTCACTGATCACAAAATCGTAAAATTTTCACTGATCCCAAAATTGCAAAATGTTCACTGATCACAAAATTGTAAAATTTTTACTGATGACAAAATTGCAAAATTTTCACTGATCACAAAATCGTAAAATTTTAACTGATCCCAAAATTGCAAAATTTTCACTGATCTCAAAATTGCAACATTTTCATTAATCACAAGATTGCCAAATTTTAACTGATCCCAAAATTGCAAAATTTTCACTGATTTCAAAATTTTCGGGTTCGAGAAATGCCCAATAAAATGAAGCCTGCGTTGATGGTTTTGTTGGTGCGTTCTTCAAACTTTAAACTTCAAACAATTTCTACATAAAAAATCTCGTACCTGACGTATTTGGAGAGAAAAAAATCTGAATAATTCTGGATTTCTCTTTACCGATTCTATTTCAAGTGCTGATAGCTTTTACAGGGTGGAAAACGAAACCCCGCCTTTCATGGATCCGGAAGATATTTGAAATGAAAAAAAAAAAAAAAAAGAAAAATCGTTGCTTTGATTTTTTTTTTTGCAAATGTCGCCACTATACAGTCGTAAGTCTTCACGTTTCCAGCTCTGTGCACGCTGCGCGTATTTCGTCCTGGGATTAGAATCGTAGGATCGATAACTCGACTTCCTGATCACTCAGCAACGCGCATCAACACACGTTCGCCGTATAAACAACGCGCAATTTTTTTCCCGTGTCTGTTGATTAACTAAATTTCTAAATCTATAGAACGAAAAAAACGCTATATGTACAAAACGAATAATTACAAAATCTAAAAACAGAAATCTAAAAATCTACACGTTCAAACCTATTGAATGAAAAACTACAAAATCTAAAAATAAAAATTCTAAAAATCTAAATTTACGTAACGAAAAGCTGCAAATTCCGAAAATGAAAAATTAGGAAACTACTAAATCTGAAAAGTGGAACTAAAGGTCCAATACTACAAAAAAAAAAACTACAAAATCTCTAAACGATTAATTAAGAATTTCATTATGCAAAATAAAAAAAACAGAAAATTCAAAAACGAAAAATTAAGAATCCAATTATGCAAAACGAAAAAGTACATAATTTGAAAAAAAAAATTTAAACATCTAAATCCAGCAAACGGAAAACTACAAAATCCAAAAACGATAAAAAGTGACTAAGAAATGTTTTAAAAATTTGTAACATATATTTTTTCGAGAAAGCGTTCGGAAGATAAACTTTAACGAGAACATTAATTAAAAAATTGGAAAGTTTCGTTGTTTTTTGTAATATTTCGCGTCAGTGCGGTGGCGATGAAACGGCGGAAAAATGGAGGGGGGAGGAGGGATCTGCGATTGAAGGTTCCAATTAAAATACCGACCTGTAGAGCTGCATCGGACACGACCACACGTTACAAGACTTAATGACCCGTCCTCGCAGTAATTATCGTATAGTTATAACAATTAATATTGTTCAGCGCCCCCAATATAGCTGCGTTGATTCTACGAGCCGTTCCGTAATATCGTCAATATTTGACGGTTAAGTGGCCCAAAAAAATGGCTAAATTAGGAATTTAATTTCCGGGTAACACACAAGGTTTTTTTTAACGCAAAGGTACATATATATTTAGTGCTAAAAAAAATCATTAAAAAATAGAGAATAAATACTAAAAAGGTCCTCGTTGTTAAATACAGAAATTTTATTCGGAAGTTTTTGCGGTGGTTGTTGCGAGAACCACTTGAATGATTGTTTCCAATTTTATAGGGCTTGCGATAAAAAAATATTATAAATAGCAAACCCAAACAATCCCGAAAAATTACGAGAAAATTCAAAAACGTCAAAAAAAAAAACAATCAAACTCCAAAAAATCCAACAAAAAACGAAACAACAATACCACACAACAAACAACAAACCAAACAGTCTCAAGCAATACAAATTAAACCCAAACTAATAAAAAACCAAACAAGCCCAAGCAACACAAAGTAGACCCAAACAATCCCGAAAAAATCACGAAAAAACCCAAAAATATCAAAGAAAACCAAATCAAACTCCAAAAAACCCAAGTATCACGAAGTAAAACCAAACAAAATGCAACAAGCACAAGTCTTGGTCAGCAGTAACGATAATACGACTTCAGTTCGGTATCACTTCTGTATTAAGGGACATTGAACCTTTAAGGGTTGCACCAGTCACTCGATCTTACACTCTCGCCTTTTTTGGCACGAGGCGTACTTAAAAAGTATTTTACAGTCCGATTTACATAGCTCCTGCTGTAACGTGTTCGATCCCTTGTACTGTCGGTTTTTACGAGTAGAAAGTACAACATTTTCACTAATTACATATTTCGAAATTGTTATTGTTTACAAAATTGTAAAATTTTCGTCAGTGACAAAACTTGCAAAATTTCACTGATCACAAAATTGTAGAATTTTAACTGATCCCAAAATTGCAAAATTTTCACTGATCACAAAATTGTAAAACTTTAACTGATCCCAAAATTGCAAAATTTTCACTGATCGCAAAATTGTAAAATTTTGACTGATCCCAAAATTGCAAAATTTTCACTGATCACAAAATTGTAAAAATTTAACTGATCCTAAAATTGCAAAATTCTAACTGATCGCAAAATCGTAAAATTTTAACTGATCCCAAAATTGCAAAATTTTCACTGATCGCAAAATTGTAAAATTTTAACTGATCCCAAAATTGCAAAATTTTCACTGATCGCAAAATCGTAAAATTTTAACTGATCCCAAAATTGCAAAATTTTCACTGATCACAAAATTGTAAAACTTAAACTGATCCCAAAATTGCAAAATTTTCACTGATCGCAAAATTGCAAAATTTTCACTGATCACAAAATTGCAAAATTTTCACTGATCACAAGATTGCAAAATTTTGACTGATCACAAAAGTTTACCGATGATAAAAAATGAACGATAACAAACGTGAATAATTCATCTGCAATCCAGGCATCTTGAATTTATGCAACGTAAACAAAAGTGTCGCGAACACAGTGGCGTTGACATATTTTCTTACGTGTAAATTCATAGACGATGCAACAGCAAAGGATATTACAGTTTCTCAGACCGGTTGGAACCGGATCCGAGGTGGAAATACATACGAGCAATTATCGCGAGTGCGATACACCTCGAGAGTGATCCATACCTTCCTCTTCCCCCCTCACCTATTTTCCTTGTATAAAAACATTTTTTTTTTTTCGAGAATTGTCTAAAGACGTGGCATTACATTCGCTACTCCTGCTGCATACCTGATCTGACACCGAAACGCAATTTCGTTATTTAAGATAATAATGAACGACGGAACAATACTCGTTGGGAGTCGGGTAGGAAACCCAAACTTCGAACGACCAGACGGTTCAAAATTCCAAATTTAAATACACCGAAACTACGAATTTCATAAATTTTTGAGTTTGTTTGGGTCTGTTTAAAATCAAGGCCTTAAAATCAAACTAACGGTCCCAAATAAACCCCAAGAAATTTTGTAAACCTTTACGAAATTTACAAAATTTGTAGTTTCGGAATATTCAAATTTGCGATTTTGAGCCTTCTGTTTATTCGAAGTTTTTGGAAATTGCATAAAAATTCATTTTTTAAAGGAATCCTTCTTTTAGGGAAATCGCAGAACCCTAATTTCTTGAGGCTGTGCAATATCGATTTTTATTTAGGACACACGAACATTCATTTTGGTACTCGGTAGATTAATATTTTAGAAAATGACAAATGTATTTCTAAGTTTATTTTTAATTAGCTTTTTCCCGCGACTTCGTACGCATGGTGCTTCGAATCTGTATTTTATTTTTGCAGTTATAGTTAAGAATTAAATACCAATAAAAGACTCTGAACGGCTAGATTAATAGTTAGTATATTTCGATTAAAAAAAAAAACATAAAAATTCAGATACATTCTAAAAAATTTCTTTATATTATTTCTTTATAAT
>JAPYZJ010007820.1:0-13056 GCA_030522765.1 Ophioninae sp. B BG-2022a
CGGGAACGTTGATAAAAATCACTTTATCAACATCAAAATACAAACTAATTGAAAAAATACACTTACCTCGTAATAGTTGACAGTCCAACAAGAGTGTAGATATTTTTTTCTATTTAAAAATACAAAATAAGTCAATTTAATGAAATTTCAAACTTCGACAAGTACAGAGTTTGGTGAAAAGACCGACGACTGCTCGCACCAAAACTTTATTCTGTCTTCCTCTAACGACATCTACCTAAAATTATATGAACTAGGACATGAATGAAACTGCATCTAGTTTCCTCGTATTCTCAAAAGATGTCGCTGCTCGTTACGAATTCGGAGTGAGATTAGATTTTGTTAGTTGTGCCACATGTGGCACAATATGCAATGTAGGGTTAATTTACATCGAATGCTATTTTCTTTCTATTAACTTACATTTATTGCCTTTTTTTTTCGCTACAATTGACCAAAACCGTATTCGTAACTCCCGTTTCGCCTTTTGTACACATCCTTTGTATCTCTCTGAAAAATTGACACATTTCTATATCGATTTCTCCTCTTATCGTCTTTATCAGTTTCTTCTTTATTTCTCTTTCTTCTTGTTCTTCGTTTGTCCGCTTAAATCTTTTAAGCATAATAATATTCATCGTAAGAAAAGAATTATTCGAGAAGCGTTGGTAATAAACGTTTTCAATTATTATTACCAAAAATGAAGTACTAAAATAGCAATCAGTTTGTCTCAAGTGGTCTCACCAACTGCCATTTCATAAAGCTGGTCCCGAAAACGATTACGAACGTCCTTTGTTTAACCTGGGTGTCCACGTGTGTAGTGGCTGTCTGTCGACCAGCAATGGCAAAAATGAATCGCTTCAATTGATAATATCTGCTTTAAATGTCCGGTAGCCTATATTTTTTTATGAAACAGATGTCATCGCGACAGTTTTGTTGACATTATCCGTTTTTCGTATAGTTCGTATCTAATCGGAAACTATTAATAGTTCCGTTGAAAAGATCGATCTGCACGTATTTCCTAAATTTTGTGTATTAAATGTATTGATTTAATGAATTAATTACTGTCGTATATCCTCGGCAAAGTATGCTGAGTTTCGCAGACGTAATTCTGAATTGTTATATAACAGTATACAAAAAAAATCTATTTTCTTTCTAACGAGGAAGTTCATACACGTACTACCTTAACCCGTGAGGGACTGAGTTTTTGAAATTCAAATTTTGTGTTTTTATCTTTATATTTGGGTTGAATTAGTTCAATATGATGATGACAAAAAAAAAATTCAAAATCTCCCAATTTTGAGTTTTAGACTGTTGCCATATGGCAACGCTAGGTTTGTAGTTTTTGATGTATGATTCGTAAATTAAATTGACTCCTCACGTTGTCACATGGCAACGCTAGTCTTTAATGGGTTAAAATCGCGTTTTTAATCTTCCATCGATAACAGTACGTTTTGGGTTTACAATCAACGATTGTTATTCTTTCAGAAAGAGGACGTCGAGGTTGCGCTGCGAACTCGCGAAATGAACAGGGACGAAGCTCTGGAATTACTCAACCAAGTTCGCACCCTCGAACACTGGCGTCGTCACGACGCTCAATCAGCCTACGATCCGACCAATCAGCCATCGACAGCGGCTGCTTATCCCCGGTTCAATCACGTCGCTCAACAGATGTCATTCCCACCGGTAAGTTATCGCCCCCCCCCCCCCCCCCCCCCCCCCCCCCCCCCCCCCTCCCTTTTTACGTTTGTTTGTTTTTTATCTCTTTTCCCTCTTCTCCCATCATCATCGACACGATCGAACTCGGCGATCCAAAGGTTTGGCAAAACGTGACGTTTTCTTGATTTTACAGTGTCGGGAGAGTTTTGGTTTAGTTTTTTCTTTTCCCTTGAGCGTGACGATTAAACGTAACATGAAAATTGGGTTTGCGCAATGGGCGAGAAGATTGACCAGTGTGTGAGACCGGAAACTGTTCGGGGGTGTTTTGTTTTGTTTTTTTGTTTTTTTTTTTTCCTTTTGGACTTTTGCTGAAACGTAACAAAGTTTGTGGTTTATCAATCGTACGATCGATTATGATCGCTCAGCTGGTGTTCACACGGTGGCGGTGTTTTTACGCAGGTAACATCGCAATTGATTTACCTTCGCAGTCTACCCACTAACAAGACCGAATATTCGAAATTTAGCTAAATCCGAAGCTAAAAATCTTAGTCCCACGATATATTTCGAAATTGTATTTGGTCAACGGGACATGAAAAACATCGTCGAAAAAACGTGCGTGAAAACAAGGATTTTCCATCGTAGGTCCCCTTTTTTTTCGTCATTCGGTTGCGAGCTTCCTCGCGTTCTAGAGAAATCTTACGATTGATGAGAAATACGTGCGAACGAAAGTTTATCACGGATTTCACGCAGCCCACTTTGAAATTCGATTTTTTGCACGGTTATAGGAATTTGAAAGTTTTCGGTTGAAGGAATTTTGGAACTTCCAGTTATAGGAATGTTGCACTCAAAAAAATTTCTAATTTATTATTTATTCGTTAAATCGGATCGATTACTCCGAGCATCAAAAATATAGGTGGATCTTTTTCTATAATTGGGTTTTGGATGACAAATTTTTGGAATTGAAAACAAATTATTAATGTTTTTCGAGTAAAAAAATTATTGATATCTTTCAATGTCGAAAATTATTCGAATATACGAATTTAAAAAAATCGCATTTTTCCAAGTCTAAAGTTATTAAAAAATTCGAATTTGTCGTATTCGAAAGTTATTAAAATAATGGAACTCTAAAAATTCGAATTTTTCCAAACCGGAAGTTATAAGAATATACGAATTTTTCCAAGTCTAAAGTTATTGAAAAATTCGAATTCAAAGGTCATTAGAATATTCGACTTTAAAAAACAATAAGAAAAATTTTAAGTCGAAAATTATAAAAATATACAAATTTCAAAAAATCCGAATTTTTCGAATACTAAAATTCATAGAATATTCGACTTAAAAAAAAACGTATCTCGAGGGCGTCTTAATATCTGTAAAATACCGCGTGACGAGTTATAACCCAATGGCCGCCCCCAATAGTAAGCTGCCAAAGTAGACGGAATTGAGAGTTCCTTTGTACTTAGCGATTTCGCTAGATGAAAAGGGTGATACGCGGGGTACACAAAGGGTTGTTGTTCTGATGTAACGCAGGGTGCCGGGGTGCCCAGCGGGGCTGCTACCGGTAACGTTAGTGGTTCGGTCGCCAGCGCCAGTCTTCTCAAGCTCCAGCAACAGCAGCAACAGCAGGCGGCAGTTCAACTGCAGCAACAACAGCCGAGTGCCAATCCTCCGCAACCTCCTTTCAACCAGGTGAAAAACAACCTGACGTGTCTTCCTAAACGACTGATCGAACGAAGCAACGCCGATAACGAGCTACTTATTGAACTTAATCGATCAACACTCGAATCATCAAACTTCCGCAAAAATTCTTATTTGCGTTACGATACTCTTCATACTCTCAATTTGTCTTGATGCATTTTTTAAACGAAAAAAAAAAGTGAAGTTTCCTCAAATGTAACGTTCACTGATGAAATTGAAAAGTTAAGCTACTGTGACGAAACAAACCTAAAAAACCGAAAAAATAAGAAGATATTTAAAAAACACATGCATAAAACCTGTCTCAAAAACAAAACTAAAAAAAATAACATCAAAGGTCAATCTAAACAAAAATGGATTATAAAGGAATAAGTGAAATTATTGCAACATCGTTTCGGCTTGTTTAGGTTGTTGGGTTATCCGAAGAAATCGAAACAAATTTGTGTACAAAATTCTACTATTCTAAAAATGTTAAACTTTTTTTCGTTACTGTTTTTCGATAATTAAAACATTTTTCTTTTTTAGAAACACTTCATCCGAAACTAAACTACTATTGCATTGAATAAGTGTACAGAATATCTGGCGAATCTTTTAATTACATTTTGAAAAATCGTCCACGCCTTTTGGCAAAACGTAGTTTTGAGAAAAAAGCTAAGATATTTTTTTTACTAAATCTTAATTTTGTGGAGAAATGAAAGTTCGACTCGTAGTTATATCGTCATTTTTTTTTTACCACAATTTTGTCTTTTTGATCTTCGATTTATGCACCATACGTTGGACTTTCCACTTGAATTTTAATTGTTCCAAGAGACGAAAGATTTTTTTGAAATTTGCACAGTAGCTTAACCTCGTTTCGTCTGGGAATGGTGACGAGACAAAGAATATTTATGTTCCAATAATAATAATAAGAATTATAACCAGCTGTTGAAAAAAAGTATTTTTGAAAAGTTTGAAGTCATATTAATCTTCTTATCTTCAATGCTTGATATGTCGCACGTAAATGGATTCAACGAGTGTTTAACCTCAATTTTTTGGTAACTTCGATTTTGTCTTCTTAAAATCCATCCTCAGAGAGAAACGAAAATATCAAATCGTGGAATACGGAAAATTCAGTCGTTTCAATACCGTTGATCAAAATGAGCTCGATTCGACATTTCTTCAATTGGTGATTCTTCGAACGATGACGTAACACACACGCGGCTTCTTGCATCGGTACTTCCGGTCGCGATTGAAAAGTGTTTTTCGTCACAATCTTGCATTGAGCGTCGATGAAAATGGTTAACCTCTCACACGCTCGCAGATGCTTTGCCAGCATTTTTCGTTGTTTTCACTTATGATTTCCTACCTCGATATTTCGCTTACACGCGTTTTGTTGCAATGTTCAATTTTTTCGCCTGTTTGCCCAACGGGCTGTCCCACCAGATGCATGTCCGATTTCTTTACGCTTCGAATTTAT
Organism: Ophioninae sp. B BG-2022a; assembly: GCA_030522765.1. Taxonomy (NCBI): domain Eukaryota; kingdom Metazoa; phylum Arthropoda; class Insecta; order Hymenoptera; family Ichneumonidae; species Ophioninae sp. B BG-2022a. The sequence continues at coordinate 4,799 of JAPYZJ010007820.1, forward strand.
TTATGTCTTGCGCGCTCGTTTCCTGCTCTCGCTAATTTTTTCTTACGTTTTTATTACCGTTTGAGCTTTATCCTAAATTTAGGGATTCTGTACGATTTCTTATCCTCTTTCCGGACCGTTTCGATTTTTTTTTGAGGCATGTGGTTATGGGATTAATACACGTTGAGATTATACTCGAAAAATCGAAATCTTCGGAATTATCGACTCAGCGATGTCACTTTCGAAATTCTCGTAATCGATTGCGTTATACGTAATTTTTTTTTTTTTGCTAACGTGTCAAAACACTTCGAATAACAGTTTTGTGCGTTTTCTTGTTTTTATTATTACGAAACGTCCAGACATCGAGAACTCTTCAAAATCCACCGAGCACTCAACAGCTGCGCATGCTCGTCCAGCAAATACAGCTGGCTGTCCAAGAGGGTTACCTGAATCAGCAGATACTCAACCAACCGCTTGCACCCCCGACTCTGCTACTCCTCAATCAATTGCTACAGCAGATCAAGGTTCTCCAACAGTTGCATCAGCAACACTCGATGCAAAATTCCCTGAAGGGCAACGGTCAAACGGTTCTCCAGATAAGCGTACAGATAACAAAGACCAAACAGCAGATCGCGAATCTTCAGAATCAAATCGCCGTTCAACAAGCTACCTACATGAAACAACAACAGCAGCAACAGCAGCAGCAACAACAGCATCAGGCTGGACCATCCCAAACCTCGGACTATTACAAGACCTCGTCCGTTCACGATCCAATGTCGGCCCTCCAGAACAGCTTCAGTGATTTGGCCATGAACAAGGAACCACCCGTTGTAAGTTGATGTCAAAAACTTTACACTTTATTTAAAAAATCATCGTGTTTAATTATTTTATTAAAAAAAACAATATTTTAGAACATTCATTCGAATAACGTAAAAGAAAGGTCCGAGTGTACAAAAAAAAGTTTTCGAAAAACGCGGTTTTATTCCTCAATGGATTGAAAAGGAAGAAATAATTTTCCATCATTTGTGATATTTAACTTCCAACCCGTAAACGTGGGTCGTTTTGCCGGGCACACAATTTCATTCCGACATTTCTCAAATGTATAATCATTTAATTATAATTAAATAATTAATAATAATGAATTATTAATTCATTAATCATTCATTTTATTTTATTATTATTTCCTACATGAATCTAATTTTTTTCCGTAAAGAGCAACGTTTTTCCGTTAAGAAACTGGTATTGAAAAAAATGTCTATTATTTTTACCTACGCTACATTTTATTGAAAAAAAAAGAAGAAAAAACTTTTTGCCAGTTGCTCAATATTTGATGAAAAAATTGATTAAAAGTAAGAAAAATAAAAAACCAACTATTTCTCCTTGAAAAGTATATTTTAAAGGTGAACCATGAATTTTTGCAGATTTTTAAATGAATAATTATGAGTGTGGTAACGCGACGACAAAAACGACCCAGGTTCACGGGATAAGAGGGTTAAAAAAATTTTGCATTTTTTTAATATAATAAAACGAGCTTTTCTCCAACGTACTTAAAAGTAAAAAAAATATCTCTTTTCACTAGTCACTTATCCATGACTGTAAATAAAACGATTATTCCTTATATTAGTTATAACTTTTGATCTGATCGACTCCGTCAATTGCTTTTTCCAGAGTCAACAACAGTCCCGTTTGAACCAGTGGAAACTACCGTCCCTCGACAAAGACGGTGATCTCACGGCGAACGAGTTCTCAAGAGCCCCCGGCACAACGAGCAAACCACCCCAGACACCCGTAGGTCTCAGTCACACGCACAGCAGTCCGAACATGAATCCTCTGTTGGGACAAGGCGACGGGACGTGGTCGAGTCGTCTCGGCGACAGTGGCTGGCCCGATGCCGGAAACAACGACTCGACCGACGGCAAAGACTGGCAACCCGGCGGTACCGCATTCACCGATCTCGTGCCCGAATTCGAGCCTGGCAAACCCTGGAAGGTATCTAATTTTTTTCCCGTAAAAAGCAACGTTTTTCCTTTAGGAAACTGCTATTAAAAAAAATTTCCATCATTTTTACCTACGATACATTTTATTGAAAAAAAAAAACTTTTTTTTTGCGAGTTGCTTTCATCAATTGATGGAAAAAATTGATTTAAAAAAAGAAAAAGAAAAAACCAACTATTTCTCTTTGAAACTGCTATAAAAAAATTTCCATCATTTTTACCTACGCTACATTTGATTGAAAAAAAAGAAAAAAAAAAGTTTTTTTTTGCGAGTTGCTTTCATCAATTGATGGAAAAAATTGATTTAAAAAAAGAAAAAGAAAAAACCAACTATTTCTCCTTGAAAAGTATATTCTAAGGGTGAACCATGAATTTTTGCAGATTTTTAAATGAATAATTATGAGTTTGGTAGCGCGAAGACAAAAACGACCCAGGTTCACTAGATTTGAGGGTTAAAAAAATGTTGTGTTTTTTAATATAATAAAACATGCTTTTCTTTAACGCACTAAAAAGTACAAAAAATATCTCTTTTCACCAACTCACCGGTTTTTTTTTTCATTTTTTCATAAATCAGCATCGGTCTCTATCGATACTACGATTAACCTCAAAATTTCCTACATTCGGATCTACATTTTTATCGCTCAGTGAGAAAAATTTGTACTTTGTTTTATTCCAAAAACGGGGACAGAATTTTTCGGTTGACCTTATACCTACGTAAATATATATATATAAATTTGCATTTTGAAGAAATTACATTTTGCTTGACGAAAGTTTATTTGCTACCGGAATTGAAAAATTTTGGGGATACTGGAATCCTTAACAAAAACCAATTCTGTATTCGCTTGTTTTTTTGCTCTTTTCGCAGATGAAGAACATCGAGGATGATCCAAGCATCACTCCTGGCTCGGTCGTTCGTTCTCTGTCTCTCGCAGCGATAAAGGATCCCGACGCGATATTTTCGTCGAGCAGCAAGACTTCGCCGCCTCCGCAGTCCGTCAACGCGGACACGTCGATACCCAGCCTGAGCAATTCCACCTGGAGTTTCCACCCGCCCGCGACGACTCAAAGCGCCTTTGCCAGGTAAAAAATGTCTTCGCTATCAGGCTATTTTGTTCATCATAATTCGAAAACAACAAAAAATCAAACTTTTTCCAAAATTTCGTAAGCATTTTGCATACGTTTGATATTTTTCAATATTTATTGTTTGGGTTTGTTTTTTTCAAATAATTTTTCGTAATCCGACGATAGTTCGAAGAACACCTGGACGGATCCTGCCCCGCCAACGTACTCGGAATTGTGGGGAGTACCGATGAGGGTTCGCGGTCCCCCACCGGGTCTCGGCAGCAAAGGCGCCGGTTGGACATCCGGCACGTGGCTCCTGCTGAAAAATCTGACGCCCCAGATCGACGGGTCGACTCTGAAAACCCTCTGTATGCAACACGGACCCGTCTTGGACTTCCGCCTCTTCCTCAATCATGGAATCGCGCTTACCAAATACTCGACGCGCGACGAAGCGACCAAGGTATCCCATCGGTTATAATATTAGGTGTAGCAAAAAGAAATCCATGATTTTTCCAACAGATCGCTCAAGTTACCTGTATTTCGGGTTGCACAAGTCCGATTGAGATATCGTACCAAACACACTTTTGCGACGGTTTCGTGATTCGATGAGTCCAGAAAAGAATGGATTTCTTTTTACTACACCTTATATTTGTAAAAAACTTAACGATAAAAATGAGAAAATCTGTCCTTTTTTTCGAATACAAATTCAGCGTGTATTTAGTACAAACATTCAAAATCTGAAACATCATTGACGTCCAATTCATTGAATTATCAAAAAAAAATCGCCACAGAAAATGAGATATTATCTTTCCGAGCCAAAAAAAATGGCTAAGATTTCGTGCCAAACACACTTTTGCGACGGTTTCGTGATTCGATGAGTCGAGAAAAGAATGGATTTCTTTTGACTACACCTTATATTTGTAAAAAACTTAACGATAAAAATAAGAAAATCTGTCCTTTTTTTCAATTACAAATTCAGCGTGTATTTAGTTCAAACATTCAAAATCTGAAACATCGTTGACGTCCTATTCATTGAATTACCAAAAAAAATTGCCACAGAAAATGAGATATTATCTTTCCGAGCCAAAAAAATGGCCAAGATTTCGTACCAAAACCCACTTTTGCGACGGTTTCGTGATTGGATGACTCCAGAAAAGAATGGATTTCTTTTTACTACACCTTATATTTGTAAAAAACTTAACGATAAAAATAAGAAAATCTGTCCGTTTTTCGAATACAAATTCAGCGTGTATTTCAGCAAAAAAAAGAAAAATCGCCAGAGAAAATATCTTTCCGAGCCAAAAAAAAAAAAAAAATGGCAAATCGGAGCCGATCACAGCCAACGAATTTTTCACAAACAAATTGACTTTAATTTTCTTTTCGTGAACAGGCCCAAGGTGCATTGAACAACTGTGTGCTCGGAAACACAACGATATTCGCCGAATCGCCGATCGACAACGAGGCGCACACGCTATTGCACACCCTGAGTCACGGAGGTGGAGGTCAGCAGCAGACCGGTGGTAGCGGTAACACGGGTTGGGGAATGAGACCGACGAAGAAGGCGGGTCCACCGCCGGACACGTGGAGCGGTAGCTCGAGCCAATTATGGGGAGCGCCACCGACAAGTAATTCGTTGTGGAGTAACAGCGGTATCGACGCGAGCGACACCCAAAGGACCACACCGAGCTCTCTCAACTTGTATTTGCCCGGAGATCTTCTGGGAGGTGAGTCGATGTAGAGAACGAGTCAGTTCGCACAAAAAATACTCAGTCCGTGACGACGAGCGGTGGAGCGACAGCGACAAAAAACTATTTTTTTTTCTTTTTTTCTTCAAACATATTATTATTTTTATTATTAAACGAAAGAAAAAAAAAAGAAAGAAAGAAGAAAGCAAAAAAAACGAAACAATATTATAATGATGAAGCGATCGACGAGACATCCCGAGATCTGCCTCGCCCCCCCCCCCCCCCCCCCCCCCCCCCCCCCCCCCCCCCCCCCCCCCCCCCCCCCCCCCTTCGACGATCTCAAAGAAATGAAAAAGAAGAAGAAGAAAAAAAGAAAAACAAAAAAACGGATCTACGAGAGAGACTATAATAACGATAATGTACTATTACATATTATAATGGAATCGTAGCACGTCGACGTGTGATATATATCGACGCGAATCTCTTCCCGATTCGTTTAGACCCATCCATAATTAATCGCGTTTTACGATACATATACATATGTATGTATACATACGCGTGTATATGTATACGTGCATATATAAGATGAACTAAATGTGAATTTGCCTACACTTATCGAATCGACTCAACGATAATATTAAGGCGAGACCCTCCCCTGATCCTTTCGTCCTCGACCCTTCCCCCCCCCCTCCCCCACCCCATCGGCCCTCTTTCCGTTGCGAAAAAAAAACGGAATTTAACGTCTGCAGTATTGTGTCTTACGATGGAGAAGAAACAAACCAGAATAAACGAACGCGAAGAACTACAAAAATTTTAACGAAAGAAAAACGATAATTTAAAAAAAGGAGGGGAGGGGGGCTGAAAAAAGCGAAAACAAAAGAGCAGAGCTCTCGCCGATGCGAGCAATCCTCTCGAAATGTCAATTAACCGCAGACGTTTAGGAAACGCGAGTGATCCTTTTTTTTTTTTTTTTTTCGTTATTTTTTTTTCTTTTCCTCTTGTTTCACAAACGTTTTTTTTTTGTTTCTTCTTGATGTCAAAAACGAGCTACTTAAAAAACGAAGGAACCAAAAAAGTAAGAAAAAAAAAACACGAACGGTGAGAACGATAGCGAAACAATTGCCGGAAGAATCGTCGTTTGGCAGTCCTCGGAGTCAAAGCCAAAAATACGATCCTGTCGCATGAGAGAGACAGAGAGAAAAAGAGGGGGGGGGGGGGGGGTTATGCAGAGACGAAGATTACAGTGAGCTGTGAAGAAACGCGTTGGTTTTCCGGACAATCGACGCAATCGTAGGAATTTTTTGGTAACTCGCGATTCAACTGATCAGTTATTTTTTTAAAAATTATTTTTTTTTTTCTTAAGCCGCGTCAAGCGGAAGGAAAAGGGGGAGGGAAAGCAGCCTTAAGGGCGTTACCCAATTGTATACATGCATACGTATATTCATGTATGTATATATATATATATACATATACGTGTATATACATATATAGGTTTCATTTTGTTGGACAGTTTAAAGACTGCAGCGAGTATCAAACTTAGACTGTACCAATCTAATCAAAAAGAAAGGAAAACAAGAAGTAACGAAAATAATAATGAGACAGAGGGGAGGGGAAAACGAGAAAATACAATTAAAACAAACAAAACAAAACAAAAAAAAATTCTTAACGCATTGACGTCGCTGCCCGCCGTCCTGCCAACCGGGATGGTAGAAATTGATAATTGAAGAAGAAAAAAAAAACAATGATAAAGAAACTACAAATATATGTTTAAGTCGTTAGGACACGAGAGAGGGAAATCGAGAGAGAGATCGCGAGAGAGAGAGAAAGACAGCGGAACAGGGATAAGCGAGACGAAGACACGAAACGAGGAACTATAAAATGATAAGACGGATAAAAAGAAAAATGAAAAAAAAAAAAGTTTAAAAAAATAAATAAAATGAAATAAAAAAAAATGTAAAAAAAAAGAAAGAGAGAAACGAAACCCAGAAAATACAAAAAAAGAGATTCAGGCTGGTCGGGCAACGACACAACGATACCAAATGTTATCGCAATAACGTAAATTTTATTCTATATTAAACCTAAAAAAAAAAAAATGCCACCTGTCGTGCCAATGTCCAGTGTGTCTCTGTACCATTTATTAACGTAGAATTTAATCGACCGAGGATCACTGGAAAAAAAAGGGATGAGTGATGGGGGGAGGGAAGGGGGGGAAAGCGCGGTTACGAAAAAACGCGCAAACCGGAAGTAGGAAGCGGCGAAAATATTCACGAAGCGTCGCGAAAAGCGTTTTCGCCGATTCGCGTGAATTGACTGACTGAGAACGAGAAACGATAATAAGAAAAATAAATTAATTAAAAAATGAAGAAAAAAAAAAAACGACGCAACGACGAGGATGAAAAGTGTAACGAAGAACGGCGATGTACCGAAGGGAATCAATGAGTAATCAACAAACGATGAAGAAATTCGATAACGAAGGGACGATAACTAGTGAGGGGATACGAAAGTGCCCGCGAATATACGAGATATACATATATCACGTTTGTAATTCGAGTCAAGTCGTGGTGGCATTAAAGTACTGGGCCCGCTCTTAAAAATGCGTTATGCCTCCTTGTGATACGATAAAAAAAAAAAATAAAGAAGGGAAAAAAACGGAAATGAAAAAAAAAATAAAAATAATGAAGAGAGATAACAAACGAAACCGCCGATAAGGCCAGACCGGAAATACGCTCCTCGATCGCCAAATAGCGATATTTTCGTTGTACTTTTTGGGGGTTTTTTTTTTTTTTTTGTTTTCTTTCTTTCGTTTCGGTTAATTCAACGTCTCGAACGTTCGAATGAACGATATGAACAAACAGCAGAATTTGAAGTAAAGAAGCGAAGCATGAACAAAAAGATAAAAGTATTGAAGAAACGAAAGAAAAATCGCGATGAAAAAAAAATAAACAAACGAAAATGTAAAATAAAATGTAATTACGAAGAATCACGTACGTGCTATGGACGGGCTTTTCGTTTAACGGCCGCGTCGAATTTGCTAGTTTTTCCGACACGTCGAAGGTACCTGATCGACTGAAAACCAAACGACGGAGAGGCATGATGATGATGATGATAAGACGAGGCGAAAATCTGCGTTATTATTGTACGTTGTAAACCCAACAGTTACGCGCGCGCCCTTGCGGTTTCCGGTGGCCCTTTCGCGCACGCGCGCGTTCCTGTTTCTGCGCAGGCGTGTGGGTGGGTCCAGCCCTCGTGAAATTATCGAAACGACGACTCTTTTCTTCCGCTGAGTCGAGAAAATACGTATCTCGGTTCCATTTCCGGTTTTTCGCTTCTCCTTTCGAAAAAACGATCGATAATTCGAAAAAAAAAAAAACGTAAATCTGGGCTGAATGAATTTTGAGAAAATCGGAAGAAAGGGAAAAACGGAAGGAAACGGGAAAAATTGTAAAATTGAAACGTCGAAGTCGCCGGGTCACCCACACGCGCACCCGCTAAGCTTTCAACTAATACCGAAAAGAAAAAAACTTAAAAAAAAAAAAAA
>JAPYZJ010007826.1:0-20098 GCA_030522765.1 Ophioninae sp. B BG-2022a
TTGTTTTTTTTTTTTTGGTTTTATGAGTTGTTTTTTCTTCGCGCGATCTTGGTGATTTATTACGGTCGGAGGGATGTGGGTTGTACCTCTCGATGGTGTTTTATCGGACGTGACCTTGACCTCGGGTCATCGACCCTTTTCGTCGTTGAAGTATTTGACCTTGAACCCGGGTTTCAGATATTGAGTCCTTGACATTGGGTTTCCCGTAATTGTTTTTTTCGTACTTTAAAGTTGATCTTTTTTTTTGTCTGGGGGATTTGTGACCTTGAAGATTCTTTTTATCGACCTTGAAGGTGTTTTTTTTATTGAAGATTGTTATTAATTACTGAGTGTTTACTAATTAAATTATCAGTCTCTGATTGATTGAAAAATTAATAACGAAAAATTAATTAAGTTAGTCACAAATTACTTCGGGAATTTATAAATGAATGAATTAATTTAGTTTATCGATCGTTTCATAAATGGCTTCTTTTTTTAAATTTTAATTTAATAAAAAATGATGATACAAAATAAAAAAAAATGAATAAATTAAATTTAAAAAAAAATAGTGATGAAATAAAATTCAAAAAAAAAAATAATGATGACATAAAATTCATCGATACATTTTTTTTTCGTCGAAAGGTAATATAAAAAAAAGAAATTGACGACGAGCCATAAAACAAGGTCGTGCTTTCGCCTATCATTTTCAAATGTCTTTCGAGCGTTTTGACATTAGAATAGGCGCGTGTGTACATAAATATAAATATACGGGAGCACATGTCGATATAAATATAAACGTAGGAGTCGCGAAGTAGTAGCGGCTGGAACGAAGACGCCTATAACCCGAGCGAGAGAGTACCACGGTATTCAGTTACGTCCGGTGCGTCGAGGCGTCGAGACGCTTCTCGACAGTTTCGTTCTTCGCGTTTGAAAATCCTCCACCCAAAAAAAAAAAAAAACAAAAAATACAAACGTGATCGAGAAACCACGTGGTGCTTCGTTTTTCTTAATAAACTGAAAGAAACTAACATAAACTTGAATTTTTCAACTTTTTTTATTTTGGATGAAAAAAAAACGAGGATTTTTGGTCGATCGATTTTTTGGCACTCTCAGCATCCCGGAGAGAAAAGGAGAGGAAGAGAGATGCGTCTCAGTGATTGTGTACGATATCGGACGGACGGGGCGACTCACGTGTCCCCCAGCAGTCACGCGACGCCGCGAGTTCATCGTTAATCGATCGAGACCTTTTCAAAAAACAATACTTTTTTTTTAATCATGGTATTCGTCTCCGTTTCCGGAAATAATTATCGCGAGAAAAAAGCATTTTTTAATTACATTTCTAATTTTTTAATTCATTTTTCCAAATTCTAAGCTTTTTTGCTCCTATATTAAATACCATTGTCTGTTTCGTCAAATTTTTATGTTTGGGTTTGTTTCGGTTAGTTAAAATTGTCACGAGGAAAACAGAATTCTATATTTTCATCAAAATCCTTTCCAATTATTTTTTCAATTTTTGTACGCTCGTTTTTTTCATATATCGATTTTTTCTTTCATATTATTAAAATCGCAAAATATCTTTAAATTATTATTTAAAAAAAAAAAACAAATCTCGAGCTAAAACAAAAATTAAACGAAAGCTTTTTTCTATCCATTTTCATTAACGAAAAAATAAATAATATAAATATTGAAAATAAATAATAAACCCAAGCAAACCCAAACAAACCCGAATAACACATTGATTAAAATTGACAAATTCGAACGGTTCATAAATCCTGTCGCGACGTATTATCCGATCGTGCATTGTCGATCGTAAGACCTGCAAGGAGTAGAGATATCCTCTCCCCCCCCCCCCCTCCTCTTCCTCGTCCCGTCGAGCGTGACAAACGATCGCGTCAACGCCGATATCTTCTCCCTCAAATGAATATGATACAAATTGAATAATCGGATAATTTGGTGATCTTCACCACCCATCCTTCTTCCCCTCTCTGCAACGTCTCCATTATGTATTTGTGTGTTCAGTGATCGTTGAATGTCCATCGTCGCGAAGCCCCTTGCCCCCTCCCCTCACCTTTCAATCTCGACGAATTGTGATCGCCTATTTTGTGTTCCACTCCACACTTGCTTCATTTTTATTCATCAATTTTTTTATTCATTTGAAAAACAATTTTTTATTCATTAAAAAAAAAAATGTTGTCAATTTAGCTTACTCGTCAGAATTTCTTTTCCATCGACGATCGTGCAAAAATGATCGATGAAAAGATCTATTGGACTTCAAAGTGCAATAGTTTGGCAATTACGGGGTTGAAACGGCCCTTAACAGTGCAATGAAGGAACGAGGATTATAATTAGACATGAATTATTCAGCCAAATAATAATAATAATAATAATAAAAGAAAAAAGGAATAATAATAATAAAAGTCAGAAAAAATCAAACCGGATTATCATAATTATGTAATTATTTAATAATTACGTAATACTGATAATAATATAATAGTAATAATAATTATAATTCAACCCAAACAAACCCAAACAATGAGGTAATAATAATAATAATAATAATAATAATAATAATAATAATAATAATAAAATTGTGAAAAAATCAAATTCGAGAGTGAAAGTGTATAACTGTCAATCCACGGTCTAGACAGGAGATCTAGACTCGTCAGGATCGTCACGAGAAAGTGCACAATACGAAACGAGCGATCGTCGTTGCTTCTTCGACCAGGGTGGAAAAAGCGTCGAGAGATTCGCGAATTTTCGAAATCGACGTACGAAACGCGAGTGAGAAATCGTAAATATCTTCAAGGTTGATGTAAAAAAAGCTGGTCATTTTTTATTTAAAAAATTTATTTTCAATGACGAAATCGTGAGTGGTGATTTTTCTGTGTACGCATGCGTCGAGCCGATATTTCGAGGTATCGCTGGTCGTAAACGTCATGGCGTGCATCAGAGCACCGAGATCGGTACGAAGCTCGAGCGACGACGTTAGAGCCGATTCGACCAGAAACACCGTCCAGGTACACCAGCTAGGGAATTTCAACGGGATCTAAACCAAACAGTTCCAATTTTCGATCAAACATGAAACAATCAAAGTCCAGTTCCAGTTACCAATCTTCGAAATGGAGATTCGAAGGAGACCTAACCCAAACAAAACCAAACAAAACCAAACAAACAAAACAAACCCAAACAAAAGCAAACAAACAAAACAAAAAAAAACAAAACCAAACAAACAAAACAAAAAAACAAAACCAACCAACCAAACAAAAACAAAAAACAAAAGCAAACAAAAAACAAAAGCAAACAAAAGCAAACAAAAAAACACAAGCAAACAAAAAAACAAAAGCAAACAAAAAAACACAAGCAAACAAAAAAACAAAACCAAACAAAAAACAAAACCAAACAAACAAAACAAAAACCAAACAAACAGAACCCAAACAAAACCAAAAAAACAAACAAACGAAACCAAACAAACAAAACAAAAAAACAAACCCAAACAAACGAACCATTAAAAACCCAAACAAACATAAACAAACGAAGCAAAACAAACCCAAACAAACGAACCAAAACAAACGCAAACAAACCCAAACAAAATGGCGGAGTGGGGGTTTGAAAAACAAACGACAGTTGAAAAACGTCAAAAAGAGAGCATCGAAGATTCGATCCATCTCCAATGGCGTCGTTAGTGCGGAGGAGTTACCCCCCCCCCCTTCACCGCCCTTCCGTCTCTTGGTGGCCGCAAGGCGCGGTGACCCGAAATTATGAAGGAAATTATCTCATTTCTCTCTTTGGAACGAACAAAAATAGTCGCGTCGTCTCGCTCCTCGCTTCGATTCGTCTCTTCCCTCAAACTTCCCTTTTCCCCCCTCGCCTCTCCCTCCTCTTCACCCACCCCGAAACTTCTCTCGTTTTTGCGGTCTCGTTCCGTACGAGTCGGCGTTCCCGCAAGTTGCGAGAGCTCCGCACACTTCCAGCTTTTATAACGGAAAGCTCCCTCGACGGGCTCTCACACGCGAGATTGCGAACCCACTAGTGTCTTTATATATGTATGTAACAATGTGTACGCGATTTTGGAGCACGAGACTATCTTTTTCTATTTTTTTTATAAAAATTCAAAATTACCGTTCGAAGCGTTTTTGAAAGCTCGAAGATTTGGAAACTCGGCCATTTTTAGTTTTAATTTAGCATTAATTTTTTATTATTTTGTATTGTTTGGGTTTGTGTTTCATAATTTTGTATTATATTTTCAAAATGTTGTATTTGAAAAGTTTTTTTTCATAACTTTGGATTATTTCGTTCAAAATTTTGTATTACTTTGTTCATAATTTTATATATATTTTTCACAATTTTGTATTATTTTGTATTATATTTTCAAAATTTTATATTTTGTATACTATACTTTTTATTTTTTTGTATTCATATTGTTATTTTGGTTTTGTCTTTTTGCCTGAAAGTTCCAACTGGGGCATAATAAACTTTATCATCGTCGTCATCGTGCTCTCTCTCTCTCTCTCTCTTCGTGTCCGTTTTACCCTCGTCCAACTCGTACTATCCAAGAACGCGTAGGTATGAGGCCGTGAGTGCAGCTAGAGAGGATCGCCACGAAAACGTACGTGTGGATGACGCGTTCACTGTTTGCGCGAACGTAATCTCTGATGGAAGCACGTGTGGTAGTCTCTTGAGCTGCGCGTGTCTCAATCTCGTCTTTTCGTATGCTCTTTGGCTCGAAACCGTGACTCGACTTTTCGTGAGGGAAATATCGTCTAGTCTGTGATGGTTACGGAAGGCCTGGCCAAGGCTTTCCCAGGCAGAGATACCGTATCGAGATACCTTCGGAATTAATAAAAACTGAGGCTCAGGGGAGGTCTAGGTTTGTTTCGACAACTTCCGGTTTGGTCCTAAAGCCGATCATCAAAGTTTTGTTAAAACTGGACCCTAATAGCCAGAATGATTGAAAAAATCCTTCATTCATTGAAATTGACAATCCAGTATCAACCATCGATAAAAAACGATACCATCGATAAAAAACGATATAATTCATCAAATTGACCGAACCTAATATTAGACTAAGTCCACAGGAGTAATGAAGACCTAGTTGGACTATTAATCAGCAATTCTACCCTTCCATTTGGACATTTGATAAAAGTGCCCCCAATATCAGTAAATCATCCTCAAGTTACTTTTTCTAACTTCCGGTTTGGTCCTAAAGCCGATCATCAGAGTTTTGTTAAAACTGGACCCTAATAGCCAGAATGATTGAAAAAATCCTTCATTCATTGAAATTGACAATCCAGTATCAACCATCGATAAAAAACGATATATTAGACTAAGTCCGCAGTAGTAATGAAGACCTAGTTGGACTCGTAATCAGCAATTCTACCCTTCCATTTGGACATTTGATAAAAGTGCCCCCAATATCAGTAAATCGTCATTAGAGCTTCAACTGTACTAAAACTGGAGCGAAACGTCGCATGAATTTGTAGATGACGTTATATCGGATGTTAAAATTGAATTGATCGCTCTAAGGTCCAAAGTTACGGCGCATAGGTGTCACTGTTGACCCAAAGAGTTATCCACGCTCGACGTTATGATACGCGTTCGGCCATTAGTCTTGCTCTCGATGTCACGGCGCATTGCCCGTTCTTCACTATTAGTCTCGCTTTCGGTTCTCGCTTCACCTTCTGCTCTCACAGTTCCCATGCGGTAATCGGGAATTCCTGCTAGCTCCGCTTTTCGAGCGCAACAACGACTCTCAGTCACTCGAGAAGCTACGTTTCCTCATTCGCGAGAGCAATCCCATCCAACCGTGCTCGTAATTGCAGAAATGTCTGGAAATGAAAGAAACACGTATATGCGAGAAAATGACCTCACAAAATTTCACTTTTCTCACGGGGGTTTTGATTTTTTCGATCGAAACGAGAACCATGCTCTTCAGAATTCATAAACGAAGGTGACCGTTCTTTTCTTTTACCTTAAAACTTACCCATTTTTGAGAAAATTACGATTTTCTCCGTCGAACTATTTCAGCTTTTTTTCATGTCTGGAATTGAAGGGAAACGTATAAGAGAACATAACCTCACAAAATTTCACTTTTCTCACGAGGGTTTTGATTTTTTCGATCGAACGAAGAACCACACTCTTCAGAATTCATAAACGAAGGTGACCGTTCTTTTCTTTTGCGTTAAATCTTACCCATTTTTGAGAAAATTACGATTTTCTCGGTCAAACTATTTCAGCTATTTTTTTCGTTCGTATTAGTATCGTCAGGTAGTTACAACAGCTATAATTTCGTTGGCATTGAGTTGATTGAGTCCTTCATGAAGAAGCCTCAAATTACCCACTGAAAGTCCGCGTTTCACCCTATTCAGGCCCAAAGATTAATTTCCACCCTTTACACTGTTTAATTGAAATTTCGAACGAATATCCTTCATGTAGGGATTGTTAAGATCGTTTTATGGTTTCCCCATGATCCGAGCTGGAAATTCACGGTTTTATCATCAACGTCGATAGCCTCGACTCTCCCATACACTGAACTTTCTTCATCGATCTCTCCCGAGGCATATCTCTCAACGTCCATTCGTTTCACTGTATCTTACTGTATCGTGGTCATTTTACACTGTTAACTTTATGGCCCTGCGCAAACGTCCGAGATGTGTACTCCTCTCTCCGACTCCTCGTTCATACTCACCGAGCTCCGTCTCCGCTCGCCAATTTTCATTAAGTTACTGCCGCGATAACGTATCTCTCCTCTGTACCTATACGTATGGGAAATTCTCGTTCTTTCATCCAACCGATCGAAACTTTATCGTTTTATTATTTTTATTTTTTTAAATTACTTTTTATCATCATTTAATCGTTTTGACGTTCTTTTGTACTTTGACGAATCGTCGAAATTAAAACAAACCCAAACAAATCCAAACCTAATCAAACCCAAACCCAAACAAACGCAAGGAAACCCAAACAAATCGCAAGAAAACCTAAAGGTTCCTTGTTTGGGCTTGATAGAGTTTGTTTGGGTTTGATGAATCTCGTTTGGGTTGTCCCAAACAAACCCAAACCCAAATAAATCCAAACCCAATCAAACCCAAATCCAAAGAAACGCAAGCAAACCCAAACAAATGCAAGAAAACCTAAAAGTTCCTTGTTTGGGCTTGATAGAGTTTGTTTGGGTTTGATGAATCTTGTTTGGGTTGTCCCAAACAAACCCAAACCCAAATAAATCAAAACCCAATCAAACCCAAACCAAAACCCAAACGAATGCAAGAAAACCTAAAGGTTCCTTGTTTGGGCTTGATAGACTTTGTTTGGGTTTGATGAATCTTGTTTGGGTTGTCGATTCGTACTCTAACGAGAATTTCGATGAATTCTGATTGCAGATCTACACCGACTGGGCGAATCATTACTTGGAGCGTGGTGGTTGCAAGAGGAGGGTCACCGACCTCCAGGCGGACCTCTGCGACGGTGTCCTCCTTGCGGACCTCGTCGAGGCCGTTAGTGAGTATATTACATAAATTACGCGCATCATTTAAAGCGCTTTCGAACCGACGTATAAAAGACGATTCCTCGGACGTACTACTGTGGGCGCGGGCGTCGATATGATTTACGACATTCCTCGCATACTCGGGACCCCTTTTCCTCCGATAAAACGACCGCTGCAATAAACCCCTCGCCCGATAGACTCGCTGCAATTTACCAAAACGTGCAGGTACGATACGACCAGACTGCCTGCGAAAACAGTCCAGCTTAGATCGATAAAAATCCAAAGAAATCTTCAACTTGGTAATTTAAAAAAAAACCTAATCCAAACAGGTCCAAGATCAAGAATGATTGCAAAAAATCACCAAGTTAGAAAAAATCGAAACTTAACCCAAACAGTTCGAACTAGTTCCAAGAAAACTCCAAAGAAATCTTCAACTTGGTAATTTAAAAAAAACCTAACCCAAACAAGTCCAAGATCAAGAATGATTGCAAAAAATCACCAAGTTAGAAAAAATCGAAACTTAACCCAAACAGTTCGAACTAGTTCCAAGAAAAATCCAAAGAAATCGTCAACATGGTAATTAAAAAAAAAACCTAACCCAAACAGGTCCAAGATCAAGAATGATTGCGAAAAATCAACAAGTTAGAAAAAATCGAAACTTAACCCAAACAGTTCGAACGAGTTCCAAGAAATCTCCGAAGAAATCTTCAACTTGGTAATTAAAAAAAAGACCTAACCCAAACAGGTCCAAGATCAAGAATGATTGCAAAAAATCACCAAGTTCGAAAAAATCGAAACTTAACCCAAACAGTTCGAACGAGTTCCAAGAAAACTCCGAAGAAATCGTCAACTTGGTAATTAAAAAAAAACCTAACCCAAACAAGTCCAAGATCAAGAATGATTGCGAAAAATCAACAAGTTAGAAAAAATCGAAACTTAACCCAAACAGTTCGAACTATTTCCAAGAAAAATCCAAAGAAATCGTCAACTTGGTAATTAAAAAAAAAACCTAACCCAAACAAGTGCAAGATCAAGAATGATTGCAAAAAATCACCAAGTTAGAAAAAAATCGAAACGTAACCCAAACAGCTCGAACTAGTTCCAAAAAAACTCCAAAGAAATCGTCAACTTGGTAATTAAAAAAAAACCTAACCCAAACAGGTCCAAGATCAAGAATAATTGCAAAAAATCACCAAGTTAGAAAAAAATCGAAACGTAACCCAAACAGCTCGAACTTGTACCAAGAAAAATTCGAAGGAATCTTTAACTTCAACCTAACCCAAACAAACTCAATTTAGATCAAAGATCATCCGGATCAACCCCAATATTAGGAATTGTTTGACTTGATTTCATAACCGCGATTTTCCGATTACAATTCCGAAATTAGAATCTGTCGATAATTCATGGAAAATGTAAACCCGAACAAACCCAAACGAAAGTCATTCCATCTTGGTGTACCAGACATGGCAAATATTGGGTGGTAGAAATGAGCGAAAGAGTTTGATGATCCAACGGTATCTAACAGGACAAGAAATCGTGCGGTGACGTTGCGAGGATGCCGAGCCAACCAATACTGTTATGGGTTTGGACAGTTAGCCGACTAATGGCATAGCGCGCCCAGCGTAGAAAATAATGGAAGAGAAGCGAGCAAACCGTAGGAACTCCGAGACGTTTTGACGTTCACGCTTCCAGTTGACACCAGTCACGTGCCACGGGCACGTGTTTCCCATCTCCCTCGCTCTTGGTCTCCCTCGACTTCGAGCGGCCAAAAAGGATTGCCTCAATCGCCTGGACGGCGTTTCGACAAACGTCGTCACGTAGACACTCTATTAATGCCGGAAAATATCGAACCGGAAGGAAGAACGTTCGCGAATCGTTTTTGGAACGGTTCTAGGTCCCTGAATGTCTCTAAGTCCCTTTGTAGGTCTTCGTTTCTTTCGGTCATGTTTGGGTTATGTTTGGGTGTTTGGATTAGTTTGGGTTCGTTTGGGTTATGTTTGGGTTAGTTTGGGTTATGTTTGGATTATGTTTGGATTATGTTCGTTTGGGTTATGTTTGGGATAGTAGTTTGGGTTATGTTTGGGTTAGTTTGGGTTATGTTTGGATTATGTTTGTTTGGGTTATATTTGGGATAGTTTGGGTTATGTTTGGTCTAGTTTGGGTTATGTTTGGATTATGCTTGGGTTATGTTTCGATTAGTTTGGGTTTGTTTAGGTTTGTAGATTAGGGATCGATGGTCACGTCTAAACAATATACATCCCAATATCCATGTTTCTGATCGAATCAAACGTAAACCACTTGGTCGTTGATTCGAGCACCATATTAACTGCCTTTGTACCAAAATTGGTATAAAGACACTTTCATTTTTTTTTTGCAGCCAACCAGAAGGTGATTGACGTCAACAGGAAGCCGAAAAGCGCTCAACAAATGGTGAGTTTGCTTTTGCTGTTTTATTTGATAAATTACATTGTTGGAAACGTTATTTTGTTGGTTAGAAGTGTCTCCAATGTCCAGTATTAATTAATAATATTAATCTTCAGTATTAATACTATTAATTATATTATTAATTATATTATTAATATTTTGCTAATAGGAACGAAAAAAAATTGATAATATTATTAATATTTTACTAATAGGAACGAAAAAAAAATTAATAATGTTATTAATATTTTACTAATAGGAACGTAAAAAAATATATTATTAATATTTTGCTAATAGGAACGAAAAAAAAAAATAATATAATTTTTTTTTGCGTTCCATCGATGAAATTGCATAAAAAATGAAAACAGGTGAAAAATTCGATGGGTCGACCACAAGCGTTAAATGGAGCAACCGTTTAGAGGTTACAGTTCTTTCAACCAGCCTGATACTTTAGACTCGAATTACACTCCGAGGGAAAAACAGCAGTCGGGTTTCAAAAATAGAAAAACCTCGAAACATCCGGGATGTACTAGGTCTCGGACTCATCATACCTAGTGGATGTCTTCCATTGGCTTTTTGAACGTATTCGTGTTGTTTTTTTCTCGAGAGTAACGTGTAGTCGGATCAACGAGGAGGAAGAAGTTTCGGTGTGGCGCAGCTGCATCGTTATTCAACGTGCCGTACATCACGCTACCAGCCACACTTCCCCCCTCGACGGATCATCAAAAGGGAGAGCAAGGCCCTCGAACTTGAAACACCAAAAATAATCCTAACCTTATGGAAATTGTCGCTTTCGGGATTATTCCTTTTCGCTGTGATTCTCGATTCGCCCTTTTATCATCCTACAGAAATAGAAATGGATCTCGTGAGGAAAAGGGCTCAATAGGAGGGCTCAAGGGCTCAGTGAAGGGCATCGTTGGATAGGTGGATTCAAAGCTTTAATTAGGGACTGATTAACGATCTAGTCAACTGTTGGGTAGTCCAAATTCTAAATTAAAGTCCTGAAGAAAAAAAAAGATTTTTTCTAAATCCAAAAAAAAAATGGACTCAAAAATGGATCGAAATCAGTCTTGAGTTCTGCATAGGAAACATTCCAATAAAGATATTTCCAATAAAGATACCCAAACAAACACAAACACAAACAAAACCAAACCCAGACAAACACAAACCCAAACAAGCACAAACACAAACCCAAACAAAAACAAATCCAAACAAACGCAAGATCAAATAAACCCAAACAAACGTAATCCCAAAAAAAAACACAAACCCAAACTGACCGAAACAAACCCAAACTAATCCAAACTGACCGGAACAAACCCAAACAAACTAACCAAAACAAATCCAAACTAATCAAAACAAACCCAAACAAATCTAAACTAACCTCATCCAACCCAAACTAACCCAAACAAACCTAAACTTTGTTCGATCTTATCCAATAGCCTAGATTGTCATCAACTCGTCCTAACTCATAAAACAACTAAGAAATAAATTTGAAGTAACCCAGGAATCTACACGGAGAGATTTTTTAAGTAATTTTTACTGTGAAATCACAGTAACTCGATGACGAATGTGCAATTCTCCAGGTTTTTAGGAAACAAATTATAAATTTTCATAGGAATTAATCAAAATTTACTTTTTCGTAACAGAAATTTAAAATATTTTCCAGAATTTTTACTGAAATTAATAGTAAAATTTCATGAAACTTAAAGATTATGACAATAAGTTAAAAAAGTGCTAATATAAATGAAATTTTTTCTGTGGAACATTGCGAAGTTTGCGCGTTTTTCATAAAAATTTAAAAAAGGAAGCCGAATTTTTCCGTGCGTCCACTGGAATTTTACGATCTTAAATTGGGACCAATTTACAATTTGGAGGCCTCCAAAAAAATCCAAAAAAAATATTCAACGTCGATTTTTCATCCCCAAGATCTGCGGATAGAATCTGGACACTGGGATTAAGGGATTCGAGAAAATCTCTTGGAAGGTTGAAAACTCGATATTTTTAAGAGCCTGCATGTGTGCAACGTGAGGAGTGACGCCCTCGGTTCTCCTTTCATACCCCTACGTGAGTACCACGGACTTAACCCCTGGACGGTAAATATTCCGACCGTTTGGTCTCCGGTCGATCAGAATGAAGAGGAAGAGGCAGAAGGAGGAACGAAAGACCACCTGTGGTACCTCTGCCACGTGAAAGAACCGAACCACCCCCCCCCTCCTCTCCTCCGCCACTTTTCTCTAACCTGCAAGACCGAACGTCGTGGAGGTAGGATAATGAGGGAGCACGCGATCCAGGAACGCAAACAGCCAGTGAACAGGTAGCTCCTTTTGCACGCGTCAATAAAGAAATTTATGTTTCCCAGAGTGATAAAGTTCATAGTGAAAAAAAAAAAAACCACACTGCCTTCTTCGAGACTCGGAAACCCAAACAAACCCAAACATGGGGATAAGTTCTTCGACCAGACCGGAAGTTCCTAGTGGTCGAAATCTTTCCAGAGTGCCTTTTTCGAAACTCGGAAACTCAAACAAACCCAAACATGGGGACGAGCTGAGTGCCTTTTTCGAAATTTGGAAACTCAAACAAACCCAAACATGGGGACGAGCTGAGTGCCTTTTTCGAAATTTGGAAACCCAAACAAACCCAAAAATGAGGACGAGCTGATTGCCTTTTTCGAAACTTGGAAACCCAAACAAACCCAAACATGGGGACGAGCTGAGTGCCTTTTTCGAAACTTGGAAACTCAAACAAGCCCAAAAATGGGAATGAGCTGAGTGCCTTTTTCGAAATTTGGAAACCCAAACAAACCCAAACATGGGGACGAGCTGAGTGCCTTTTTCAAAATTTGGAAACTCAAACAAACCCAAAAATGGGGATGAGCTGAGTGCCTTTTTCGAAACTTGGAAACCCAAACAAACCCAAACATGGGGACGAGCTGAGTACCTTTTTCGAAACGTGGAAACTCAAACAAACCCAAACATGGGGACGAGCTGAGTACCTTTTTCGAAACTTGGAAACTCAAACAAACCCAAACATGAAGATGAGCCCCTCGACCAGACCGGAAGTTCTCTATAGTCAAGATCATTCCAGAGTGCCTTTTTCGAAACTTGTAAACCCAAACAAACCCAAAGATGAAGATGAGGCCTTTGACCAGACCGGAAGTTCTCAGTGGTACCGAAAATCGAAAAAACTCGAAAAATGATTGAAAAAAACGATAATCAAGAATTGCCAGTGAAAAGAGGAATAATCGGGTGTCATTTGCATCAACGGAGGAAGACAAATGGAAGACGAGGTATTGGTGTAGCCTGGTATCGTATTATGCAACGACAATGCTGGTGGGTGTGAATTAAAGAGTAACACTGAGTTCCTGGAGTTTCCTATGACGAACATTCATGGTCTTATGCAAATTGGACGAGGCTGAATGAGCGCTCGTACGTTTTCTTTCTTCCTTTTTTTTTTTTTTTTTTTTTTTTTTTTGTGGGAACACACGATTGAGCGGATATGACGTGGCTTCCCGGAGATGCATTTGGAATCTATAAAGGACCCCTGGTGTGGTCCCTATCGATATCTTTTTCTTCTTCTCTCGCTTCAACCTTTGTCCATTTTATCTGTTCGAACCGCAAAAGATCATTATCTTAAGGGAGCACTTCAAGGATCATTTCTGGACCTAGTTTGGTTGGAGATCGATTTGAGATGTTTGGAAATTAATTTACGTCGTTTAAAAGACAAATACTGGGTTTGTTTGGGTTTGTTTCAGCTAATCTGGATTCGTTTGGGTTTGCTTCGGTTAGTCTGGATTTGTTTCGGTTATTCTGGATTTGTTTGGGTTCGTTTCGGTTATTCTGGATTTGTTTGGGTTTGTTTCGGTTATTCTGGATTTGTTTGGGTTTGTTTCGGTTATTCTGGATTTGTTTGGGTTTGTTTCACTTATTCTGGATTTGTTCGGGTTTGTTTCGATTATTCTGCATTTGTTTGGGTTTGTTTCGGTTACTTCTGATTTGTTTGGGTTTGTTTCGGCTAGTCTACATTTGTTTGGGTTTGTATCGATTATTCCGGATTTGTTTGGGTATGTCTGGGTTACTCAAAGTTCAAGGATAACGACATCACATCCGGGCTATCACATCAGCTATTAGCAATAAACCTTCAACGCCAAAAAGACCTAAAATAAAATGAAACTGAAAAAGCAGGAATTCTCGCAGAGGCGTTCTTTTCCACGATCTTTCTCGTGACCTCAGGAAGGCCTAGAAGTTGAGGGCACCAAGCTCCTCATTTTCTCGTTATTTTTTTTTTTTCATTTTTTGTTTATTTTTTTAATCTTCCGCTACTTCTTTTCTCACTGGATTGATTCTTCCTTATCGTAATGGTTGCCTCGCCAGCATGGAACGATTGATCGATCGGACTCCGTATTTATTACCGTACTTAATCCACCAGTTAATTGCTGTTGTTAAAGCCTCCTCTCTCTATCTCTCTTGGACTCTCTTTTATGGCAAGCAACTCCGGTTATCGCTCACACTGTATGGACTCATTCCACAGCTCGGTAGCCATCATCTTTCAAAATACATGCTCGTGTACTCGCCTACAAATGTCGATCGTGATCCCAGCCGATACTCTCCAATCACTTTCTCACTCCTATCACGCGAGCGGTAGCATCCCATCGACCGATGATGACGGCCCTGTTCGCGCACCAGGAAATCCACTTCGGCTTCTGATCAAGCCAACATCGATTTTTCCAAAATTCATTGGAACTCTTCCTTGACAATTTTTGGCTCTCCTCTCAACCTCTCAGGTCCTTTCATACCTTCGAGTGAAAACCAAAATTTGGAATGTTTTGGCATGTTTCACGTGATGGCAAGTGTCGAATTTGGATTTTGGGAAATTAGGCTTTGACCCAATTTTCGAGGTTATTTTAGCTGTGGTTTTTTAATGGACTTTTATTTCGATATTAATCGATCGATTAATCGGATTTTATTGGATTGTTGGATTTTTCGTAAATTAAATGTTTGGGTTTGTAAATTCATTGTTTGGGGTTTAAGACCATTTTTTAACGCAAAAAAACCTAAATCGACTGTTTGGGTTTGTAAATTGACTATTTGGGTTTGAGGACCATTTTTTACCGAAAAAAAACCCAAATCGACTGTTTGGGTTTGTAAATTGACTGTTTGGACTTGAGGATCATTTTTCAACCCAAAAAAACCCAAATCGACTGTTTGGGTTCGTAAATTGACTGTTTGGACTTGGGGACCATTTTTTAAGCCAAACGAACCCAAATGTGACTGTTTGGGCTTAAGGGCCATTTTTGAGGTCGACAACTCCAAATCACCCAATTCCGATGATATTTTTTATTGTTTTTCATAATTTGATTTTTCCCAAATTAATAATCAATGAAATACGAAAAAAATTTTGAATTTTGTAAATGAATTATCGATATCATCGTGATTCGAATTAAATTTCGAATGTTGGCGTTTAAAATTTTTATCGACTCGGCCGACACTTTTGCATTCCCCTGTTCGATGTCTCGAAGATATCGTGATTATGCATCGCCTTAAATACCCCAACGTGTTATTATTCATATTTCATTTTTCCTTTTTTTTTTCGCTTCTCTTTTTTTTTTCATCCCCATGAAAAATTCATCGGACCTCGTGCCGCGTGGGCACAATGAGGGCTCGGCTGAAAGAGGAAACTCGCGGTTTTGTACCCGCAATAGAGAACGGCACGATCCCCTTCGAAGAGCACGAAACCCCGAAGAAAGCGAAATGCAATTGCGTGCACGAGACCAACGAAATTTCGTAACAAAGGATCGAGCCGAGATCCAAAGGGACCTCGTAGAAAATTTCAATTTCTCTGTTTTTATTTCTCATCCTCGTGTAGGTATCGTTGCGAGATAAATATTTTTCGAAATTTATTTTATTCATTTGGAAATGCATTTTCAAAGAACAAAGTGATAATGAAAAAAAAGAAAAAATTCTTTTTCAAAGGAAATTTCAAAACGCATCAAAATTGCTAATACCAAACATTAAAATTAATTTTATTTGCAAAATAAGATATATTTATAAACATGTATATTTACAAACAAATATTTTTTATTTATTTTTGCATAATTAAATAACGTAAAAAATCAATTTTTTCATATCCTTGAAATTTTAATTTCTTATTTATTATTAGTTTCGAAAAATACAAAATACTGAAAAAAAACACATTAAAAATGTACGCTATTTTTTGGTTCTTTTATAATTTCAATATTATGATTAGTATTATTATTCTTACGTGTAATAAAAAAATTATGATTTTTTAGGCAACAATGGTGGTTGTTTCAAATAATAATAATAATAATAATAATGAAAAAATGAGGTCTTTAAGGTAATATTCGCGTGGGACTGACTCTTTCCAAGAGTAATCGAGCCCACCTGAGAGAAGTCGGGAGCTCTCGCTAATTTGGCCCCGCACAGCGGGATAAAACCACGTGGACCCTGGTCCCGGTGTACACGAGTAGCTATGTACCCTCGTAGCATATACGAAGCCACCATAAATGTTGCAACAACTTCCCCCCCGCCCCTCCATTGTTTTTCGTTCTCCAGAAAAAGATTTTTGAAAAATAGTGTAATTTTCCACCAATTTTCCGTTACGAAACTGTTAGGTAAACAATTTGTATATTAACAAAAAAATGTTTTTTTAACCTTATTTTTATATTGTTTTTATTTTTTATTTTTTTAAATACGTAATTGTTTTTTTTCTATCGTTTTTTTTTTTCAATTTTTTATTTGATTGGGACTTTATATTTTTTATTTCGATTTTTACCATTCTATGGAACAATTTTGAATGCGAGAGAAAAAAAAAAGAATTAAATCCAAACGAACAAATATGTAAGAGAAAAAAAAGTAAAAAAAAAAAAAAAAAAAAAATATTAAACCCAAACAAATACGTAAGTGAAAAAAAAAGGTGAAAAAAAGGAAAACAAGAATTAAACCCAAACAAACGAATATGTCAGTGAAAAAAATGTTTAAAAAAAAAGGGGAAAAAAGTGGAAGGCACGTTCGGTTTCCTCGTTCCTCGTCCGGCCAATTGGCGAGTTCTCGGTGCTCTCCTACCTGTGCACCTCTCGCGATCGGCGCGAGTACCACACGGAGGGCCTCCTCTCGTCGCACTCTCATATGGCCCGGTTAGTGCCTCGTGAGTGCTCCGATTGCGCGGATGCTGAGCGCGCTACGCGAACCCGCCGATTTTTAACCGATAACCCCACACGGGTCTCGATTAAACGCTAGCCGATTAAAATTTCCTCTAACGAATAATCCTCGAATCCTGAACGAACGTGAATCAGTGAAACGTCAAAAAAACGACGTTTCTTTTTATCATAAAAAATTCTTCGAAATAAAAAAATTATTATTAAAGCAAGATTATTTAAAAAAAATACATATAAAGAAACAAAAAAATTTAAAGGTGAGAAAAAAAAAAAATTAACGAAACGAAAAAAAAAATATTAATATAATATTATTATATATTATTATTATATATTAATATAATATAAATAAATAAAGTGAGATGTAAAAAATTGAATTTTGGATTATTAATAAAAGAGTGAGAAAATCAAACGAGAAAAAATAGAAATAATTAAATAAAATACATTAAAAATATTTTAAACGTAAAATAGATGCAATAAATTAAAGTGGAATGAAGGAAAACGTGAAATCAACAAAAAAGGATAAACCTGGGGTGGAAAACAAATGTGAAATGTACAGAAGAAAAATAAATATGAGACGAGTTAAAAAATAATTCGAGTAACGTTGGAAAACCCCTCGAAGGGTGGCGAACAGGATTCTCAGGTATTTTTTTTAATTCATGAAAAAGATCAAGTTAAAAAAAAATAGATGAATGACGATGGGTGGGATCCTCGTGTATGCAAATTTTCTCGTACGTGGTTCGGGGCAAACTTGAAGCCCCCGAGTGCTCCGTACGCAGGAACGTCGTTACCTACGCTCTAAATCGCATAAACACTACGGACGCGTTAACAGGTGCTACGCGGCGAGCTGAGGTAATCCGAGCCCTCTCGCGTGATATTAATTCAATTTACTCCTGACCCGTGATAAATATATATATATATACATGTAGATATACACACACATACATATATATATATATATATTCCGAATACAAATTTTTCTAATTTATGAATCAGCTTTTTATCGATTCTTATCAACACGATTAAAAATCGAATATACTCAATTTAATGAAATCATTAAATTGAGTATATTCGGTTAAATATTAAATATTAAACATTTTTTAGAATCTTCTAGAAAACATTTAATTTCATTATTTATTGAATAAATAATAATTTATTAAATAAAATAGTTTAATTAATAATCAGACGCTAGTATTACGAAAAATAATAAAATAAAAAATACATAATTCGCGAAAAATATAATAATAATAATAATAATTTTATAGAATTAAATTTCCACGAGCAAAAATTAATATTCAACCAATAAGGTCTATTAAAAATATCTAAATTTGAGAGAATCCAATCGAAATCGAATATTCAATCGGGATTTATTAAATCGATGATACTGCTCTGAAATAACGAAACGAAAGCTTCAATGCCGAACATTTCGATACCATGAAAAAGTAAAAAAAAAAAAAAACAATTGAAAAAAATAAAATAAAAATGAAAGAATCGTCAGTCATGAAAAAAATCGAGCGGTTTCAGCAGGTCGTTGCGCGGCTGGTACGGGGTCAGCTGTTTTCACGAATACGAGGAGAACGAACGAGGCGAGAGATACTCAACGCTGTAAACGATACACGAGACTATTAATCGTCGTGTCCCCGTAGTGGCCAAGTGCCAAAGGATACTGTTTCCCACCGTGTCTTGGCTTTCGACCTCTCATCGCGGCCAGCCCTTTTCCTTTCCCTCTTAAACGAGAAATTCGAAAAAAAAAATGAATTTTAAAAAATCACAAAAAATCAGCCGCGATTTTGTTTGGGTTTTTTTTTTGTTGACCTTGGTTCGACCTTCGCGAAGGAAAAAAGGAAAAATAAATAAATAAAAAATATTTAAAAAATCAGCCGTGATTTTTTTTTTACCTTTGTTGGTCCTTTGGGAAGAAATCCGTCGTATCTTTGCGAAGGTCGAACGAAGGTCAAAAAAATCGTGACTTATTTTTGATTTTTTTTTTGATTTTTTTTTCTTTCTTTTAATTTCTCGTTCATTCAGAATCGCTCGGGTCTATAAATAGTGAGGCCCCGACGAGTGCAAAGCGTCGGCGAGCGTCATGAATCTAGACGGCAATTAATTGATGACGCGTCGAGGACGAATATAGAATCGACGAAAAAGAAAGCGAACGGGACGAACGAAAATAAGAATAAAAAAAAACAACAACGAAAAAAAAAACAAAGGAGATAAAAAATTGAAAGAGGAAGAGAAAAGAAGAGTTTCGTCGGTGGTTACGCGCTCCGCTCGTTTCGCTTTTCTTCTTTTTTTCCTTTTTGTTTTATTTTTTTTTCGTTTTTGTTTCCCGGTGATTTCTCATTTCTGCGCTTTTCGCACCAACGATATTTGCTGATGATATAAGTCGAGTGTACGAGACCGAAAAAGAAAAAAATACGAGATGGTGATCCACGACGAACAAAAAATTGAAGTATTGAAAATGGATTTGTTGCTAGAGTGATGTAAGAACAATTTTGGAAACGAATAGCTTAAATAAACTGTGCATTTTTATTGCAATTTTACAAAATCGTAAAAAAACTTAAAAAAATACGATTTTTTTGTTGTACAAGGATCGAACTTTTTTTTTCGATTTTGAAATAGTTTCGAGGGTTTGTCTGATCGAAAATTTTCAGCTCATTACGAATATCATCGAATTTTCCTCGAAAGCACGATACAGAGCAAAGAAAAACGTGTTTTTAGAAATTTTTAACGCTTTTTTTATAGTAATTTTGGGTTTTGGGGAAAAGGAATGGTAGATTCGTGCTCAGGGGATCAAAATATATCGAAATGGACCGATTAAAAAAATATTAAAAATCCAAAATTTTTTTCGATTTTTGGGCAAAATAAGTTTTTTCACTAAATCATGGATAACTTTTTTTCTTTTAGGATTTAGCACTCCACTCTGTGCTCAATCTCTTCGTTATGATTTTCTTTTCAAAATGCTTTTTTAATCATTAAAATCCGATGATTTTTCGATTTTTGGCAGAATTTCAAAGTTGGACCATCGATTTTTGCCAATTTTTCCATACATA
>JAPYZJ010007827.1:0-13811 GCA_030522765.1 Ophioninae sp. B BG-2022a
ATGGTCCAACTTTGAAATTCTGCCAAAAATCGAAAAATCATCGGATTTGAATTTTCAAAAAAGCATTTTGAAGAGAAAATCATAACGAAGAGATTGAGCCCAGAGTGGAGTGCCAAATCCTTGAAGAAAAAAAGTTATCGACGATTTAGTGAAAAAAACTTTTTTTCCCCAAAAATCGAAAAAAATTTTGGATTTTTAATATTTTTTTTATAGATCCCTTTCGATGTAATTTGATCCCCTGAGCACGAATCCACCACTCATTTCCCCCAAAACCCAAAATTTTCATGAAAAAAATCGTAAAAAAACTTCTAAAAACACGATTTTTACTATTTTTTCATGAAAATTTTCAAACAAACTCACTCTGCAGATACATAGCTGTAGATACGAATGCACACCATTAAGGTACCGCCATAACGACAAAAGCCCCGAGAGAAGTGCTATTCCTAGCCGGTATCTCACTTCGGGAATCTCGAGAATTTCAAGACGCACTCCGTAAGCTTCGAACTGTGTGCAATACGTGCTCTCGACAAAGGGACACCGAACATTATGGGGGGGGACCCCTGTAAGCGTAATAAAGGAGGCTGAGGATGTCGAGTATCGAGGACGGCCTCGTACACGACGAGGACTCGTCATTGTCTAATATACATGCACAACCAACGGTTCGTGTATCAGCTGTAGGCCAAGAGGTCCTCGATCTCCTGTACCTTTCACCCTCGCTAAATACGACGTGAATTTTGGAAAATGCGTTTGTGGTAGTTCCTCAACCTAGCCTGGTATTCCAATAAAAACATTTTCAAAAATCGAGCCTTTTTCTTCAAGCATCAACTTTTAAAAAGTTACTGGACAAATGGCTGAATAAAAATTCAGTCAAAAATGAAAGCTTCACAAATAGCTAATTTAATAGTAAAACGTTAGGTTTTTACTTCCAATAATTATCCAAGTCAAATTCGACCATATTGGACTCGATAGAGTTTAGATAGAGAAAGAGATGGAGAAAACGACCGTCAAAAAGATCTTTAAAATTAAAGAATTTTTTTATATAAATTTGTTAAGTTTATTAGTAGGTTCTGGTAATCCTATTATTATCAATAATTACACAAGAACTCAATATTTATTAAATTTCTCAACGATTGCTTGATAATTTCTCATTAAAATACATATTTTAATAAAAGATTTAATAAAGATTAAAATAATCAATCAATAAAATTTTTTAATAAATTTTTTAATTTATTAGCACGTTCAGATCATTCTATTATTATAAATAATTACACAAAAACTCAATATTTATTAAATTTTTCAACGATTTTTTGACAATTCCTCGTTAAAATAAATCTTTCATTTATAAATATTTTATTTTAACGAAGATTTTATAATTTACTATATAAATTATAAATATTACTATACTAGTATTTTACTACCTTTTATTTGGTTTTCAAAAAAATCCGAATAATTCTTGAGTTATTTTCGTAGTAAAAATGTACGGAAAAAGAAATCGGGATTCCGGAAGAAATATATTTTGGGAGCTTTGGAAGGATCGAAAGTTCGACGCGATCCTTCTTACGGAAAGTATTTTGTGCATTTCCGGGACCGAGGCGAGAAAACTTTTCGCCCAAGGTATACGTATATAGATATATATTCGTACGTGGAAAGTATCGAGCTTTGCACGCAGCGTTGCACGGTTTCTCTATTTAGCAATTCTTATAGACTTCGGGATGGCTAACTTTGGCTCGTTTCCGGGCGAAACGCACGACGTTGTAACTCGATTGAATGCGGGATCACGTTTTGCTCGAGTGACGACGAAAACGCCTTCGACTTCGACACGTTCGAATATATATTGTCAGCCGTTTATCCCACGCAAGTGCACAGAACGTACCCCGACGTGACGTTATTGAAATTACTTGGGTCTGGGTGCGTAAAGAAGAGAACTGAGTTCGCAGAGGTTCGTCGTTCCTGAGGAAAGTCAAAGCGTGCGATTCCCGAATCCTAGAGACCTTTCGGGACTACTGGATGGATTTTTGAAATTTCCTAATTTTTTATTCTTTTTATAATTTACAAAAAGTTATAAATAATATAAATTTTTTTTAAGTACTTTATTGGTGAATCGTTGAATATATATAACTTTTGAAAATGATATATACCTAACAGAAATTTTCCTCCGTTCGTCACTCCTAATTTTGCATTTCTCATTTCTTTTGTATTTTTAATTATAAAAAAAGTGATAAATAATATAAATTTCACCCGTACTTTATTTGTGATTCGTTGAATATATATAACTTTTGAGAATGATAAATAACAGAAATTTTCCTCCGTTCGTCATTCCTAATTTTGTATTTCTCATTTCTTTTGTATTTATAATTTTTTTAAAGTGATAAATAATACAAATTTTTTTTCGTACTTTATTGGTGAATCGTTGAATATATATATATATAACTTTTGAAAATGATAAATAAAAGAAATTTCATCTGTTCGTCATTTTTAATTTCGTATTTCTCATTTCTTTTTCATTTATAATTCCTCAAAATGAAAAATAATAAAAAAAATTCTACTGTTTTGTTCGCCCATTTTGAATAAAAGCGACAAAGTTTCCACCCGAAATAAATCAAATGCAGCTCCTCAATTTTCGTTTGCCTCCGAAAAATCCTGTTCCGAAAATCCCCAAAAAGTTCTCCAACATCCGTATGGGAAAATGTTTACCATTGGACGAGAAAATCTTCAATCCCATCGAACGAAAGCGAATCCACTAAAATTGCATCGCAATTGAGACACACCGAAAGCAAAAAAAAACCGAAAGAAAAAAAAATATTTTCGAACTTGCGAACTTTGGCAACTTTGCAAACTTTTTCGAAGCGATTAAATTAAGTCGATATCGGAAAGCCCGTGAACTTAATTTTCCGGCGTTGATAATCGAAACGTTCGATTTTCCAGCGTTTGCTCTTTCGATTCTACCCCTCCCCCCCCCCCCTTCCCGCTTTCCCTCGTTCGCTTTTTGGTATCGATTCAGTACCGTAAATAGCCTCGAATTTGCATAATTCATGAATCTCCATGCTTTTCACCTCGGTTTTGTCGTCAAATTTGAGCTGGCTGAATTATGTATTACTTTTTTTTTTCACCGAGGCGCTTTCATAATTTATTCGCGTGTCGAAATTGCCAACGAGTCTTCTCGCGGCCAGTTGTCGCCGCGTGTGCGCCCGTTGTCGTGCATAAATTTAAAACGTGGCGGCAGGTAACAGAATTGTCGCGTATTCCGTACCGGAAACTGTCCCCCCCCCCCCCCCCCCCCCCCCCCTCCCCCCCCCCCCCCCCTCCTGCTTTTGCTCAACGTTTGCCATCGTTCACAAGGATTTACAATATTTTCTATTATGCTGTACGCTCCCGGGCATTTTCCAGCGTTCGTCAACGCCGAGGAGATATTCGTATTATTTTACATTTTATTGCATCGCCTCGGTACAGCTGTCACGTCCAACGATCGGGACCGACAAGCCTCCAATTTATTTTCGAACGGACTCTCGTGATGATTCATTTAATGACATCCTGAAACATTCGTGGACTGACAATTGTGCACTGATTTTCGATCGAGGAAATTTCGAAACAATGGATGTACCATCGATCGGTAATGAATTTGTTTGGGTTTGTTTTATGTTGATTTATTTATTTGTTTTTATGTATTAATCGGTAACGATCGGTAACGAATTTGTTTGGGTTTCGATCGATTGGGTTACCGATTTATTAATCGGTAACGATCGGTAACGAATTTGCTTGGGTTTCGGTCGATCGGGTTACCGATTTATTAATCGGTAACGATCGGTAACGATCGGTAACGAATTTGCTTGGGTTTCGGTCGATTGGGTTACCGATTTATTTATCGGTCACGATCGGTAACGAATTTGTTTGGGTTTGTTTTATATTTATTTATTTATTCATTTTTCATTTCCGTTTCTGTCAATTTTTCTTTTTTTTTTACAGTAACAGTCACACGGGGTCCACGGGACCCCAGGCAAATTTTGAAACTAGAGATTGAGAAGGAATCAAAAGGAATAACAAAAAAAATCGGAATGTCACGAATTCAACGGAAATGCAATTTTTGTTTTTCCATGATTGGCCAGTGAGGTTGATAGGTGAATAGCTCGGGAAAGAGCGGTTACTTTTAACGAGACAAATGTTCTCTTTGTGCCGAAACGTCACTATATTGGACGATTTTTCAATTTGCGTTTTTTTTTTTTCATTTTTTTTTCATTTTTCGTTTTGTTTTCTTTTTTTTTTTTTCATTTTTCGTTTTGTTTTTTGTTCATCGAGAAACGAGCTTACTTTTTAGCGGTGTCGACTGAAACAACGTGGGAAAGAGAAGGAGCGAGGACAGAGGATACCGTGAGTGTAAAATTTCGTCACACAGGGACGACTCCGAACAATCAACAAACACGGAACAATAAAGCTTCCGACACGGCAACGCTCACGTAAACGTTCACGTTTGTGTAAACGCGTACAGCCAACGAGATTTTGTGAATCAACGGTGTGGGTGTTTTTCCGTGGCTGTACACGAGGCTTGTGATAACCCGAGGCGCCCTTCGCACCAGAATTCCCTTCGATCTCTCTTTTTCCAGGTATCGTCGATAGAAAAAAAAAATCATTTCTGAAACGTATCTACGCAATGCCGGATGTCAGCGAATCAACTTTTTTTTCAAATTGTCCTCGATGTTTTTTCGTCGCAGAGTCGATTCAGGGGATATTGGATAATTCTCGAAATGATTTATGCGTCAGAATAATGAAAAATTCATTTTGATAAATATTGGGTTGGTTATCAATGAATATTGTCAGTAGAGTAATTTTATATAGATTTGAATATATGAATAAAGACTATAATTTAATACGATTTTTTTATTATTTTATTATTTATTTTTTCAATAATTTTAACAGTTATTAGACCTAATATAATGAGATTTATTTTAGGTTGAGATGGTTTAGGTTTAGTTTCTTATTCTTTAGTAATTTATTATTAAAATGAAGTAAGATATCATTGTGGCATAGTTACTGTATTAACTAATCGTATCGGGGATGTTTTAATTTTATTAATATTAGGATATATATATTATCTTTAGGTTCATTTAATTTTATATGATTTAATAATATTAGAAATTTAATAATTTTTTTAATTATTATAATTTAATTTACTAAAAGAGCTCAAATTCCTTATTCTTCTTGATTACCTAAAGCAATAGCTGCGCCAACTCCTGTTTCTTCATTAGTCCATTCTTTAACTTTACATAATTATATAATTTATTATTATATTATTATATAAATTGGGAATATTGGTCCAAATATTTTCTAATGATATTAATATTTTATTCTCTGTCAAATATTCAAACAGCAATTTTTCTCAAACGTTTTTTCAAAATGTCTGTATACTATAATGCTGCGGGCAAATACTTTCGTCCTAA
Source organism: Ophioninae sp. B BG-2022a (assembly GCA_030522765.1). Lineage (NCBI taxonomy): Eukaryota > Metazoa > Arthropoda > Insecta > Hymenoptera > Ichneumonidae > Ophioninae sp. B BG-2022a. Next base: position 5,433 of record JAPYZJ010007827.1, read on the forward strand.
TAATATCAACGAAGAGATAAAAGTGTACAAAAACGACCATCAACCCACGTGCGCCATTTTGAAGCCACGAGTCTGCCATTTCGTCTCCCCATACCAAAGGGCTTTAGAATTGTGATCGACACGTACACAGTGAACGCCTTATTTTTCAATAAAAACGTACGAACAAAAAAAAGGCAAAAAAAAAGACAAACAAACCCAAACAAACAAAAGCAAAGTCCGAACGATGGGGGGAAAAAGAGTTTCAAAAATAAGGGAAAAACAATGGGGCGATTTTTCCATCGCGGAAAACTCCAAACATCCGTGTATGGAGAATATATATAAATTTTTTTTTTCTTTTTTTTTTTTCGCCGTCGTTTATTTTCCTCGTCTGTGGAGTGCAAAAACGCGCAGGGCATACGTGCGAATTGAATATCTGTCGGATTCATTATGCGCTCTCCTCGGGTTTTTCCGTAACGCGCATGTGTACAGGAAACTGGTAAAGAGCGGGAAAAAAAAAAGTATCGCGAAACGAGAAAAGAGCGCGTCGCGTACGATCGTGGGACGATGACGAACACAACGGGCATTGAAAAAAAGTATGCGTTACAAACGACACTCCACTCATCCTATTTATATTCCCTTGCGCGAGTGTGCGTTCACAGGCGACGAAAACGGGGTAGTTACGCGATGATGGAACCAATGGCAGTTATGAACAATGGACAATGGACGAAGAAACACTCCGATAATAATGACGACGATACATCCACCCGAAAAAGAAAATCTTCGATTTTTTATGTACCGGACCATACTCTATTAGGAATTAGTTTAATTATTATTGTTTTATTTTTATTATTATTCTTGTTCTATTTTTATTATTATTATTGTTCTATTTTTATTATTATTATCGTTCTATTTTTATTATTACTATTGCTATTATTATTTTTTAATTGTTGCTTTTTTATTGTTGTTATTCTTTATATTATTTTATTGCCTTATAGCTTGCTAAGACATAATAAACACATATATCTATCTATCTATTCAAGTGGGCTTGAAGTTTGCATCGTTGAATGTGAGAAAATTTTTCAAAATTTTTTCTTAGTTTTTCTTAGTTAAAGAAAAATTGTTATTGGCATATTTAGGATCAGAATCGTAAAAAAAAACGCGATACTGATCACAAAAACCGTAATATCAGAATCTTAAAAAACGTTCCCGTGATTTTAGAGCTTTAAAAGAATTTATTTTCGTTGCTTTCCAACGATGCAAAAACTTTTTTTTTATTCTTAAAAATTTCACTTTTAAGCAATAAACAAATGAGAGAAGCTCCGAAGATCACGTCTTAGAAATCAAAACATTGAAAAATGTTTATTTGGTTCGATTTTTATTTTTTATTTTATCATCCAAACAATCTTTGTCAATTTCTATCACTTTTAAATAAAAACGGATAAAAACGTACCAACGATTTTCACAAAACCGTTCTGAAATGAATATTCAATGAAAATTCATTTTCGTTGCATTCCAAATGAAACGAATTCAAAGACCCAAACAATCCCAAACAAACACACAAAAGTGAAAAAAGGAAAAGCTCAGGTCACAAAAAAACTCAACAAAAAATTATAAAATTCGTTTAGTTTTCGAAAATATTTTTTTTTCGATCGTAAATTTTTCTCGATGTTTTTTTTTTGTTTGTTTTCTCTATATGAATTTTCGGGCCACCCTGTGAATGCACGTGCATTGAAATATGCATATAGGTCAGATAATAAATAATCCATCAATAACGACGCGGAATATCCGCAAACAAAAAAAGGAAGTCTACGTACAGCCATATTGAACTATATACCAGACATTAAATATTTTATCGACGACACTGCGGGGCATGCGGAAAAACAAAGCCGCGAAAATCGTTGCCACCAGTCGGAATTACCAGGACTCACTAACCAGGAGGATTATGGCTACGTAACAATCCCGAGATTGTTATTAACTGAAATCAAATAAATGAAAAATTAAACTGCATCTCCTTTATTTCCAAATTCACGAGCAAATTTCTTCCATCGTTCGTTTCAACGCTATAAAAAAGTCCAACTATTCTTTTCGACTGACATATACAGGGTGTCCCAGGACGAAATGTCATTCGTGAAATGGAGAGTTGGGGGTGAAATTCTGAGTCGATTGATACAAGCAGGGTTTTAAGGGTTTATCAAAAATCGAAAATTTTCAGCTGATTGACAATATGAAAGAATTTTCGTCCAAAGTACTGCACACGCAGCAAAAAAATCGTGTTTTTAGAAGTTTTTGAGGATTTTTTCATGGAAATGTTGCGTTTTGGGGAATTGAATGGTAGATTAGTGCTGAGGGGATAAAACTACATCGAACAGGATCGATAAAAAAAATCGAGAATCCCAAAGTTTTTTGGATTTTTGGGGAAAACGAGTTTTTTCACTTAATCATCGGTAACTCTTTTTCTTTTGGGATTTCGCACTTGCCTCTGTACTCAATCTCTTCGTTATGATTTTCTCTTCAAAATGCTTTTTTGAAAATTCAAATCCGATCATTTTTCGATTTTTGGCAGAATTTCAAAGTTGGGCCATCGATTTTTGCAAATTTTTGAATAAAGGAATTCGAGGAGGGAAAGAAGCGTTTCGAACCAAAACGCGGGAAAAGGGAAGTGTCACCGGCAACGTTCCCAGGCTTCATGTTTTTCCCCATTATATGAAAAGGACGCCGACATGGTTCATGGATTTCACAAGCCTGTGCGTCTGCCGCGTCGCACCCCAACCGAGCCTCTCGTCGCCTTGGCTGTGCTCTCCTCCAATCTGTATGCATGTATATTTATAGCGGCGACTTTCTGCAACGCGAGGCGGAAACGCGCGCCGCGTGTATAGTGCTTTTCGCACCTGTTGGAATGCAAGCACGCGGCGATAGATATATCCACGAACCGCGCTGCAAACTCACGACCCCGCTTGGATCTACGTGTAAAGTGTACTTTAACGATGACGAGTTTGCCCGACGAACCTACACCGATTAACTTGCTACTAGATATTATAATGATAATTAGGATGACGGTTATAATGATGTTGATAAGGATTATGATGATTATGATGTTGATAAGGATTATGGTGGTTATGACGTTGATAAGGATTATGGTGGTTATGACGTTGATAAGGATGATGACGATTATAATGACGTTGATAAGGATTATGGTGATTATGACGTTGATAAGGATGATGACGATTATAATGACGTTGATAAGGATGATGACGATTATAATGACGTTGATAAGGATTAGGATGATTATGAGATTGATAAGGATGATAACGATTACAATGACGTTGATAAAGATTATAGTGATTATGACGCTGATAAGGATGATGATTATAATGATGTTGATAAGGATTATGGTGATTATGGCGTTGATAAGGATTATGACGATTATAATGACGATGACGATGACGATATTGATGATGACAACGACGATAGTGACGATGACGATAATGATGACGACGACGATGATGATAATTTGTCGATCGATGATGATAAATCCTGACAAGGTCAAAGTCAAAACCTTAACTCAATAAACGATTCAATTGATTTTCTAGATACCTCACAATTCCAATGAAGTGTCATGCAGAAGTTAATTAGATACCTAATAGAATTCCCTCGGAGCAAAAGTTCCACGAACTCGAGTACACGAAATGCAATATCCTCATAGAGCAATCAGGTGGGATGGTCAATGTCGCGTGTACCTTTTCTTCAAGAAATAAATATCGTTTGTTTTCTTCCACCACATAATGGCAGTCGGATCAAAGAACAACGTAAGTAAAAAAAAAAAAACAAAAAAAAGTAAATAATACAGGACTCGAGCAACTTTGGACCCAAGGAGAGTTGTCATGGCTTTGTGCTGCCTGAGCCTGTCCAAGCAAGTGATTTCTCGATCGCAACAGTACCTCCCCTTGCCGCAATACATTTTCTCATCTCCTCCTCCATCAGGTCTCATCGTTGTCCCTTTTGCCCTTCAACGACAACTTCCACCAACCTTCCAACGTTTTCTCATTGCCTCGATACAATGTCTCGAACCTGACTGCTTCTGCGGACTCCCAACCCATCATCTCGTCTCCCCCCCCTTAAAGTTCCTTCTCACCCCACTGGCGAAACCGCGAGTTTCCTTGGACCCTCGGGGATGCTTAACTCCGTTCTGCGCTTCCTAGCCATGCTGATTTCCAGTTGGCCGACGCGTTTCTCTACCTCCGGGGGGAGTTGTTACCCACCGCGAGTTGCTGCTGCAAAACCCAACGTGGTCGATTCGCTTGTGAAGCGGACAGAGCCCAAGTGCGCTTTCCGAGCTTGATAGCGATTATTGCATATTTCGTACGCAAGGTACCTGATTCACGTAAGACCCACCTTATTTGTTTTTTACTACCAAAAAAAGAAAACTAGGAATGTTGAAATGAAACAAAAATGTTTATTTGATCATTTATTCAATAATCAACGTATTAATAATCATTGGTTCATCATTTGGTTCAGAAAACAATGTTCACTATTAACTATTAACTTTTCGTACAAAAAAAAAATTCAAAAATATATAATCTTCAATTTAAAACTTAAATTTTGATAACAAATATCACCATTCAATGATTTATTCAATAATCAACGTATTAATAATAATTTTGGTTCAGAAAACAATGTTCACTACTGACTATAAGCTTTTTTAAAAAAAGCGTCTTTTTGGCTTTATTCAGATCACTGTTCCTAATAAGGCCAGACCCGTTGTAACTTCGTACAAAAGAAATACAAAAAATATGTAATCTTCAATTTTAAACTCAAATTTTGATAAGAAATATCACCATTAAATCATTTATTCAATAATCAACGCATTAATAATAATTTCGTCTCGGAAAACAATGTTCACTATTAACTATAAGCTTTTTTAAAAAAAGCGTCTTTTTGGCTTTATTCAGATCACTGTTCCTAATAAGGCCATACCCGTTGTAACTTCGTACAAAAAAAAAATTAAAAAAATCTATAATTTACAATTTTAAACTTAAATTTTGATAAGAGCGTGTTTAGTGCTGATAAACCACTACATATAATTAGAATAAAAATTCACTAAGTAATATCGTCATTATTTTCCTGATATTTTTTAATTCCTCCTACAAATGTATTCGTAAAACGGACAAGCTTCTCCAGCTCCGATCAATATCTCCTGAAGGTTTTTCCATTTGTGCCTGAAATATACTAGACATCGAATCCGATCTTACGTCTTGAAGCTATTCCAGCCTGAGTCTCTAGGAAAACTGCTATTGGGCTTCCAACCGGTGTCCTTAATAGTTCCGTATCAGAATCCTGGTTGGAATCCGATTAGCGAGCGCAGCAACCCTTGGATGCGATCCGACATTGGATTCCCGATTGAGAAAACAGGAAGCTAATTCGAATGGGCACTGTGACAATATTTCTGGACAAGCTAGGGAGTCAGGTTGGACTCGATAACAACACGATCGAGTTACGGGTCATCGGACTTAACGACGGATCAATGACGATATACCATAAAGTACTTTTTCCCATTTCGCCAATACGTCCCCCGTCATGATGATAACAGATCTCGATTTTGTTTTTTCTCTGCGCCATTGAAAACCAGATACCTATGAGGGGTCTAGTTCAGCCATTGGCAGTACTCGTTTCTGGAGCGAAACGGAGCGTGAAGAGCGGCTCTCGTTTTTGTCAAATTACATGACCAATCACTGTCTGCTTCAGCACGCAGACATCCCAGGGCAGCTGGACTCGTCTGGTCCACGCCTCGCAACAGGAATGCCTCTTTCGATCTTGAAAGACAGCGCTCTCTGTTGGACGGAAAAAACGCCAGAGATGCGCCAACTCCTTCTATGCGTCTTCGAGAAACCCCCCCCCCCCCCCCCCCCCCCCCCCCCCCCCCCCCCCCCCCCCCCCCCCCCCCCCCCCCCCCCCCCCCCCCCCCCCCCCCCCCCCCCCGTTCTCGTCTTGCTTCCGTTGAACCGACACCGATGACTATAGGGGGGAAAACATTTTTCCCCACCGAGACGACCGAGCGTCCGTTTCTCGACAGGAGTCGTTGAACCCTCGAGAAAGGGTTTTCCACTTCCCTACCGGCGAATCTCGACTACAACTGTGGTCTTTTACAGGTTCGTTCACAACTAGGGCTTGGGTTTGGGACAGTTGTTTGGGTTTGGGACAGTTGTTTGGGTTTCTTTGGGTTCTTTTGGGTTCGTTTGGGTTGGGAGTGTGTTCATTCATAACCCAAACAAAACCAAACAACTGTGCCAAAGCCAAACTCAAACAAACAATAAACCTGTAGAGGAGCACAGTTGTTTGGGTTTGTTTGGGTTGTTTGGGTCATGAATATGTTCATTCATAACCCAAACAAACCCAAACAAATGTGCTCCTCCAAAGGTTCATTCCCAACTAAAGTTGAGAATGAACCTGTAGAAGAGCACAGTTCATTCCCAACTAAATTTGTGAATTCTCAAATTTCGACGTACTAAAACTTTCGATAACCTAAAATTTTTTCAATATTTCTTAGTGAATCTTTATTCTAATTATATGTAGTGGTTTATCAGCACTATACATGCTGTTATCAAAACATAAGTTTGAAATTGTAGATTATATATTTTTTGTGTGTTTTTGGATAATTTTGGAAGAACAAAAATAATTTTTGCTTGTTAACGACGAAGAGTACAGCGTCATTTATTCGTGGCTTCTCTAACGAGGTACGAGCTTATTTGAGATTCTCTTGATAGGGGAAGCCTCAAATAGGCTCTTAAAGGCTCTTCTGGCCCGATAGGGATCGCCGCAATGAGGACCAGGTTTAGACATTACGAGAGCGGACCAGTATAAATAGCTTCGACTAATTCGTTTGTGGTATGTTTAATTATTAAACTCGAATACCCGATTGAAGGTCAAAATGGGATTAAAAATGTGGGGGGGGGGGGGGGGGATTAAAAATGTATAATATTTACAAACCCTTCGAAATATTACATGTCTAGTATTCTTATTGCTTTTATTCGTACATGGAGCAATACCAGCTCGTATGTTTGAAAAATCCTATTCGAATTTTTTTTTTTTTTTACATATTTATAGTGACTCATTTCCGGTGAATACTTTTCGTAGGAAAAATCATTTCTTCCGAAGCACAGACGTACGCGTATCCAGTGACGGGGACAATTTAAGGGGTCACCGTGGTTTCCACGAGGCGTCCTTCAGGCAACTTTGAAGGCCTTCATTATTCAGCCTTTAATGACCCTCAGTAGCAAAGTATGAATGGCCACTAAGGATGCATGTGAGGCTATCCGATTAAGACCCTAATAAAGTTAGGAAATTCTATATGGGCTCCACCAAAGCCCTGATTCAATTTCCTCAGGGGAGTTCGCACTGTGAGCGTCTGAGTAGGTGGAACGCTGCTTTTGTTTTTAAATATCAAGAAAAATGCTCGAAATATTCGCACGAACGTGACAACTGTATCAACTGCGTTCCAACCCAATACCAAACAAATGAAAAAAAGGAAAAAAAAACACTTTTTTGTGTTTTTTTTTTCACTAGAAAATAATAAAAGGAATTTTGCGAATCGATAATTGGATTCGATTGTTGTCTTTTTTCAGTAGACGGGAGACGAGAAAAAAATCGCGCGAGAGGAATTTTCGGACGCTGGCTAGAAAAGAGTCGCTCTGTGACCCAATTACACGTATTGTCTGCTCGATCCTTTTTTTTTTAGTCTTCGATAGCACGAAACAAAATGTTGGGATATTTGTTTAAAAAAGTTAAACGAAGCCAAAATTGTAACGAAAATTGAACATCAAAGTTTGCATCGTTGCGATGCAACGAAAGTTTACTAACTATATTTGGGAAAATGAATTTCATATAATAAATTAGAAAAAATTAATTTCCTGTAGGAAATGAGTAAAACATCGATTTTTCAAAGAATATTTGGAAAAAATTTATTCAAATTTGTATTTTCCAATAAAAAAAGCATTACTGCATTATTCCACTAAAAAAAAGCATTATTGCATTATTCCACTAAATCGATTTGCTGGGTGAACGAAAGAATTATCGATTTCCTTTGCGTCAAGCTGATACGTGCACAATGGTAAGAGACAAAAAAAAAAGGAATACGTGCAAAGTAAATCGAGAAAGTATTGCGAGACCGGAAAGGATATAAAATGTATCCTCGCGTTACGAAATTCTATGGAAATGGGGTAAACGATCGAATCCCTTTGAACGCACACGTATATACATGTATATTTATATATACAGGGTGACCGGAAAGTGGACCTATTCTTCCATAGGGGTTATAGTAGAGGTCATTTGCAACAAAAAATGTCCCATCAACTGGGGGTCGAAAATTGATGGTTATTGAGATATTGATGTTTTTATGTTTTCTGA
>JAPYZJ010007828.1:0-10376 GCA_030522765.1 Ophioninae sp. B BG-2022a
AAACGGTCACCGCACCAAGTATCAGCCTCTCTCGATGCTGCTTAACTTCAGTGATCGCCCGAGCCGCACTCCGACCGCCCAGCCACCAGCGTCGGTCGCGTTTTTCGAAACTATTTTTGAACCAATCAATTTCAAAAAATGAATAATAATCATAACGATAATTATAACGAATGTGATTATTATTAATTTTTTTTAATTGATTGGTTGAAAAATAGTTTCGAAAAACGAATTTTTGTCCATTTTGATAAAATTTTATTGTTTCAAGTGACACTGTTGGATTTCTTTGTTCGGATTTTTGAGGGTTAACTCTGAAACTCTGTCAAGAGTTCCGGGCTAGTCAGTCTCACAATCGAGCGTCATCCAGGAGGTTGCCCGTTTCGCGATTGCTTCCGCAAATGTATACGAGAAAACGTCGTTCGATCCAACCGCATTGCCAAACACGAAAGAGAACAAAGTACGCGCCGAATTGCAAATGTGTATCCCGTTCCTCTCCCTCTCGAGCCACCCGGTGTGCGATCAAAGTCGACCGAAGGCTTCCACCGACCAAATTTATTTTTTCTTTCTCGTATGGGCATTTTTGTGTCTTTTGCAAAGAACAAATTGATTCTTTGTCGAATTTTTCTTTCCCCAAAAAATACTTTCCTGTATTTTGCGTAATTTTTTTTTTGTTCACTCATCTTTATTTATTTTTTTTATTTGTATTATTTATTATCAATTTTTATTATTCATGGCTATTTATGATTATTGTTGTTTTCATTAAAAAAAATTGTATTGCGTTTCGAAACTCCCCTCTGGTGTTTAAGAGAGTTTTAAGCTTGACGTTATTATTTTGTCTACAAAGTTCCTTTCTTTTTTAACAATTAAATATCTTTATATAAATTTATCTAATTATTATTATTATTATTGTTACATTACTTTGTAATTTTTGTCAGATTTTTCAGATAACGGTTTTCGAAAACGTTTCTCTTACATCGTGTAAAAATGTTATTTTTAACTTTCGTTAATTTTATTCGTAATTTTTTAAAATTCAATTTGTAATTGTCAAAAGTTTTATTGTGCCGTAAAAAAATATAGTTTATAAGCTTTATAAATTATATGTATAACTTTCAAAAATACATTTTTCAGATATCGGTTTTCGAAAACGTTTCTCTTACATCGCATAAAAATGTTATTTTTAACTTTCGTTAATTTTATTCGTAATTTTTTAAAATTCAATTTGTAATTTTCAAAAGTTTAATTTGTACCGTAAAAAAATGTAGTTGATAAGCTTTGAAAATTATGTATATATAACTTTTATTTATTTATTTATTTAGACGTTTCAAAAATACAAATTTCAATTCTTGTGAATGAAATTGACAATTTTACAAAATTAAATTCAAAACTTGAGAGACAAAATTTTGTTGTTTTTTTGACACAAAGTAGCCCATAGAATTGTGTTGGTCCCTCATGTTTGTTCCCCTCCGTCCCTTCGTATATACACGCACCTTCATCCCGCCGTCCGAATCTTCCCATCATCGCGCTACGTATCCCTTCACCTCCCAGCACATCTTGCGTCCACCCGTGTCGACCAGCAAAGCGTCTCGCGTTCTTCGTCTCTCTCCGAAACTTTGCGGATAGCAATTTTGCCACGATAGATTCTCAAGATTGTGGATTCTTCCCATGCGATCCTCCGTGTCCTCTTGGACACGGAGGACCAACTTTTACCAAGGGCTCGCTTGAATTATTCGTGGAATTTCGTTAGGGCTTCGCACTCGAGCGACTATCGCATTGTTCTCCTCCCTTCTTTCATCCAACCCCCACCCCCCCCCCCCCCCCCCCCCCCCCCCCCCCCCCCCCCCCCCCCCTTCCCCCCCCCCCCCCTCCACCCCAAACAATAAATAATAATAATAATAATAATAATAATGATACCATTTTGAAAGAAGAAAACATCAATAATAATAATAATAATAATAATAATAATAATAATATAACAACAGTAAATAGATATCAACAACAATATGTTGACACCATTGAAAATGGAAAAATAATAACAACAAAAATATTGAGAGAAAAAACAATACCATTAATAGCAGTGATAAGAACAGTATTGTTGCTACGAAAGATATAAATAATTACAAATAGGTTATTCACTAACTTATTTGACAGCAGGAATGAAAATGTAATTATTTATTTAATAGCAACAAGAACGATGTTGTTACTACCAAATATGGAAATAATTACACACCATTTATTGCTAATGTACTAAGTTATTAATAATAATAATATTAATAAATTACATTAGCAATTATCCTAAAATTAGAAAAAAACTACAAATTAATAAATTAATGATAATTGTAATGGTAGAAGAATACTGGAACGATAAAACATAATAGCAACAATATTTAAATATAATAACAACAGTGATATTTAGGAAAAAAACGATATTTTTTTTAATAACGGAAGTAATTAAAAATATTATTGCTACTAAAAAACACAAATAAATTATTATTTCTATTCTCATTTTTGTCATCAGGAAAATTATTCTTATTGTAAAAAGTAATAAAATTCAACCAAGTCCTAATAAGGGTTTTCGAATACCAGTGACGCGGGAGGACTCTCTTCTCCAACCCAATGAAACCTTCATTCGTTTCCCATATTCACGGTCGATGTAAAAAAAAAAAAAAAAAAAAAACTTTACTAATCCGAATTTCGCGCCAGGCCAAATCTCGTTTTTTTTTTTACGAGAAAAAATAAACAGAGACAAAATTGGCACTTATTTTCGAAAGATTGACATTTCGAAGGGAAATAAAAATTGACTACGAGTACCAGAGCCGAAGTTTCTTTTCTGGTTCCCCCTGGACAGGGAAAAGAGGATATCTCGTCGATCCCAATAATTCGAGGTGAAGGGCAAGGAAAAGGGTGAAGGTTTGGTGCAGAAGGCAGGGGGGGGGGGGGTGAAGTTGATGATAGGCTCTCGGTCCAGACCTGGTGTGGTGGCTATAACGAGAGAGAGAGAAAAAGCTTCGAACACATTTTCGTTCTCAGACGAGATCCAAGCTCCAGAGAGAAAGAGAGAGAGGGAGAGAAATTTTGCCACGATGAGAGGAAGAAAGAGAACGGTCTTGTGAGGAGATACATTTGCACGGGGCTGCTCCGTGGCATCGCGAGCTCGATCGTAAACGCCAACACGTAATAATTATAACGAGTCGAGAATAAGAGGCCTCTTTGGGGAATAACGATGACAGAGGGGTGGGGGAAGTTGAGAGAAGGAGGAAGGGAGGAGGGAGAAAAATGCAAGAGTATACATTCGTGCTACCATGCTTTTATCCGTCTTGCTCTCTCGTATCTTCTTCCCTCTCTCTCTCTCTCTCTCTCTTGTTAATTATTTTCTGAATTTTTTTTTTTCAATTATTTTTGGATTATTTTTATTGTTTTCTGAATTTTTTGTATTATTTTTATAGTTTTCTGAATTTTTTGTATTATTTTTATAGTTTTCTGAATTTTTTGTATTATTTTTATTGTTTTCTGAATTTTTTGTATTATTTTTATAGTTTTCTGAATTTTTTGTATTATTTTTATTGTTTTCTGAATTTTTTGTATTATTTTTATTGTTTTCTGAATTTTTTGTATTATTTTTATTATTTTCTGAATTTTTTGTATTATTTTTGTATGATTTTCAATATTTGTTAAGATTATTATGTTGCCCGATAGTTAATTCTAGGGCATAATAAAATTGATCATCATCATCATATCATCTCTCTTGCTTTTTTTTATTTGCTATTTTGCTTGCTATTTTCCTATTTTGCTTACTATTTTATTTTATATTTTATAATATTTCGATTATTATTATTATTATTATTATTAGTTTTCGTTGTTATAATTATTATTATTTTCTTTGTTTATATTACTTCAAGTTATGTTTAAGTTTTTATGTTTTTATCTTTTTGTTACCTATTTTTTTGCCCGATAGTCTGTGACTAGGGCATAATAAATTATATCATCATCATCATCATCATCGTTTTGCTTTTTATCTTCCTCTCGTTCTCTACTTCTTTGCTAGAGGTGAGCTTTTTTTTGATGGTTTCGAACCCAATGAGACTCGGATGAGAAAAATGACGATGGAAAGTGGAATTGAAAGGAAGACTATGACGATGGAAATTGAAATTGATAAAAAATAATGATGAAACAAAAAAATTCATGAAATAATAGAAGAGAAATTGAAACAAACAGAAAAACGATGGAAAGTGAAATTGAAATAAAAAAATACGACTATAAAAAGTGGAATTGATAAAAAGAAATAATCAAACAAAGAAATTCATGAAATAATGAAAGAGAAATTGAAACAAAAAAATAACAATGAAAAATGAAATTGAAATAAGAAATATGACGATAGAAATCAGAATTAAAAAAAAAAATATTCCGGTTAAAATTGAAAAAAAAACAAATGACGATGAAAATTGAATTAAACCGAAAAATCTTTTATTCGCATGGTAAAAAATCGATGTAAGAATAAGAGAATACCGCAAATGATTTTCTCGAGGGTAGGTTGCGTCGCATCAGAAATACAAAAAAAAAAAAAAGGAACAGCATTGTGCAAGTAGAATCGACGGGGGTCCGTGCAATCTCGATTTATCGAGCTCGGACATTCTATAATGGCTTATTAACGAAGCGCGTCTCTCGCGTTGCCTCGTGGACAATTGACAAAGGGGCGGAGGGGGGGGAGGGGTTTCGTAACTTACACCGTACAAGTATCGCGCCTGCCCCGTACGCAATCGGTGGACCGCGAGTGTAAAACGCTCATGACGCGAATACGTTTCGATAGTCACGAGATCGTTCCCACCTGCGGGATATTCCACGTGAAATCGTCGATACTTCCGGTATTCGGGTAACCACTTTTCAATATGTTTATTCGACTGTTTCCCAATCACTGGAAAAATCGATCGACTCGATTTTATCTTGAATTATTTTATCTCGAATTTTTTAATCTGAAATTTTTATTTAAACATTTTTTATCACTTTTATTTAAAAATCTTGTATCCTGAATCTTTTTGTCTTGAATTTTTTAATCTCATTTTGTTTTATCTCGAATTTTTTTGTCTCAAAATATTTTATTTCGCATTCTTGAATTTAGAATTATTTTACCTTAAATTTTTTTATCTCAGATTAATTTATATCGCATTTTTCTATATTTAATAATTTTATCGTGAATTTTGATCTCAGATTAATTTATATCGCATTTTTCTATTTTTAATAATTTTATCGTGAATTTTTTCGATCTCAGATTATTTTATCTCGAATTTTTCCATTTCGACATTTTTCATTTCGAATTATTTCTAAAATTGTCAGAGTCTTTTTTCCAAAATCCAAAAATAAAAAAAAATTTATAAAATACCATGAAACGTCGAAAAATGATAAAGAACCAAAACTGAACCGATCGTTGATGGAGTTCGATCGAAACGGCCCATACATAGACGAAACCCCTTATGGACTGGTAAAGAGCAAGAGAAGGTGGAGGAGGCACAACGGATCTTTAATTACGCTGATATCACGGTAATTAAGCCGATCAATGGGTGGCATTGTGCAGGTCTCGCCTCCACGCATCGATCCACACTCTTTTCAATTGGTGAGATTACAAAAAAAAAAAATCAAGCAAAAAAAGAAAACAACAACAAGAATGGAGAAAAAGACCCTCGTAGCAGAAAAAGCGTCTCACCTCAAAAAGTATCCAGTCACAGGTCTCGTTGAAGAGACTATATATATATATATATATATATATATATACATACAAGAATCAGATAAAATCTGAAAGTGATTGAACTCGAACATCATTATTATATTTTGCGATGCTGCCGTTGTTATTATTATATAAATTATTATCTAACGACTTTTGATAATCGTTTAAACTTAATAACGATAAAATAATTACCAATTTACTATAATACGATTATCATAATAAATTGATCATTAAAATATTTCATATTGTACACGTTCAATGATGAGATAAAATCTCGGAGTGATTTGACTCGACATCATAATTATTTTTCATTAATTATTATTTTTATTATTATTATTATTACTATCATAATTATTATTATGTAATGATTTTTACAATCAAATTACTTAATATCTGTAAAATAATTTTCTATTTGACACATTTCGTGTTTATCAAAATAAATTGATCATCGAAATTTGTCACATTTTATTTTATAATAATTAATATAAAATTAATATAACGACAATAATAATAACCGGAATAATTTCGTTAAAATAGTCCATTGAAAAGTTGCATCGAAGATTATTGTTCCATCACGAATTTGGGGATCTCATTAAAATCCAGAGTCTCAACTGTAATCGTACACAGCCTACAGAAACGCATCCCCAAACCCTCGTCAAAAGAGGATCCTCCGGAGAATCTCTCGAGTCCTTGGTACTCGAGCTCTCAGCACTTCGTCCGTGCCCGTACTCGAGACGTATCGTGTCCCTCTTCAAAACCTTTCTGCAACCTCTCTTCCCCCTCCCCTGCGCCCCCCTCCCGATTCTGCGTCCGCGGGTGAACGCAGCAATTATGTATGTACCGGTGTACACACACGCATCTCCGGGAGAAATTGATCGCGTACGTAATTATGACACCGCGAAGAATAAAGCTCTTGAGGATTTTTCGTCGTTTTTAATAAAATAAATAATAAATAAACGATGGTTATTGAACGAATTTTTTTTTTCTTGATAAACCACGAGGGTTAAATGAACAAATAAAATAAATAACAAAAGACGCTCATTAAATAAATGAAGAAATAAAATTAAAAAACAAACACGATGTTTATTAAGTAGAACAATTAAATTTAAAAAACATGACTTTTATTGAATGAATAAATTAAATTAAAAAACATAAAACCTTGATATTTTATTTTATGAAATATTAAGAAAACATTTTTATTTTATTTTTTTACAACAAAATTGTAAAAAAATGTGTTTAATCGAATAAAAGGAAAACGTTTGATAAAACAAATAAATTAAATTTTTTTTAATCTATACTATTTATTTAGGAAATAAATAACGTTTTTTGAATAGATAAATAAAATAAAAAATAAAACCTATATTATTTATTTAATCATATAAAAAATAAAGATCGTTTTATCGTTTTTGTTTATAACTTTGACAATTTTTTGTGTTATGAAAAAAAAAGGATTTGCGGACCATTTTTTTTTTTTTCGTTCGAATGACAAGGAAGAGGAATTTTCTTCCGGGTGACGATGGCTCTCGCGCGCATGGACCGCAACACTAACGAGTGCGTCTCGTCTCGAGAGCGCCTCGTGAAAGAAATCCACGCTTCTTTTTTTTTCATCCTCTCACACAGAGACGCTCGTGACTGTTTGCCCAGACGGCAAGTCGTGGATCGAGAGTGATGGGACACAAGCGGAAAACGCGTATGCGACGATCTTTTTTTTTTTCTCTCGATTCGTATATGCGTACGAAGTCATCGAGAATGAAAAAAAAAAAGAGCGTGGATGCTGAGACATAGCCACAGACGAAATTTTTTTTCTCCCCTCGATCGATGAGAGACGTGAAATATATTTTTCAAAAAATGTAATTTTTATATTTCGAAAAATTAAACAGTACGAAGCAACGAAAAAAAATCGTTTATATTGATAAACGAATTTTTCTTCAATTTTATTTATTTTATTTTTATTTATTTTTTATTTTAATTTTTTATTCCGTATTTTGTTTATTTACTAAACGTCGTTTATGTCATTTTTATTTTACTGTTTATTTTATTAGTCGACTAATATTGATCCGGAAATATACAAAATATAAAATAAATAATGTGTATGAAGTAAATAATCAAAATTGAAATAAACGACTTTTAATAAATACCCAAACGAAATAAAAAATAAACGTTGGTAAAAAAATTAAGCATAAATGAAATAAAAATAAAATATCAACGTAGTTTATCAAATAAATGAATAAAATTTTTTTTTTTCTGATGACAAGAGTTTCGAACGATCGCCATGGGGATTATTCGATGGAAAATTCATCACAAATATCGAAACCTGATCTTCTAATAAAAAAAATATCCGTTTGGTCCAGGTACACCTCGAACCTTTCATTTTCCCATCGTGGAAAAAAAAGCTTTTTGCACTTCCGGTTTTACCAGGAAACCGTTTAGAAGCATGGTAAAACTGATGACGAAAAAGCAGAGAAAATTTTTTTTCGAAAAAGCCGAGCTCGCTTTAGAAGCGTGTCGAGAGTGACGAGACTAGTGGGGTTAATGGAAAAATAAAGGGCCGAGGGATCTTTGCACAGGGAGAGAGAACACACACGAGAAATAGTAAAAAAAAAAAAAAAAATTGTGCCACCCGTTCGACTAGAAAACTGGTCGAACGGGTTGTAATGTGGGTTGAAAAAAAAAAATACACCCTTCTGTTTGTCGTAGAAGTTAGAACGATCCTTTTGTCTTTTAACGAACACAAAGGGTGCCGCGATGTTTCCTCTCTGTTTATATTGAACACCCACACACTGGCGTGTTTTCTCAGACTTTAGCACCTCCGATCTTTCATCGTTTCGTGTGCATTTCTCATTTTGATTTTTTCTTTTCCGTTATCGAGCAAAAAAAAACTACATTTATTGCATCGACCAATGAAATGAAAAAAATAAACGACGTTTGTTAAATAAATTAATTAAATAAATAAATAGTTTACAAAGTTTGTTAAATTATATATTTTTTATTTTATTAATTAATTAATTAATGAAATAAATAGTGAACAACGTTTGTCAAATAAAGATAAATAAAAAATTAACTACAAACAATATTTGTTAAACGAATGGAAAAAGATAAATAGTAAAAAACGCCGTTTATCAGAAAAATTTAAATAAAAGATTTTTAAACACACAAACGATATTTATTAAACAAATGTAAAAAAAAAAACAAAAATAAAACGACGTTCTTCAAATCAATAACAATATTTCTTATTTATATATATACATTATTCATAACGTTAATGAAAACAAATTTCAATTGTTTTTCGAGTATTTATTAAAAAAATTAATGAAATATTGTTAAAAAGTATATTTTTTTTTAAATTCGAATATTTTAATGGGAAAGAAATATTCACCCGCTCACACACATGGATATACATTTATATTGTATTTTCCCATATTCGGAGTCCATTAAACTCGTGTTTGAAGAGGACTCGCGAGAGCTTTCTGTTTGCCCCGAAAAAAATATTTGTCTTTGTCGTTTTCATCAATCGCACCGCCACAGACCATTCACGTCCGCTTTGTGATATATATAGCGGAAAAAGTGGAATAAGATGAGCGTGCAAAGAGGAAGGATTCTTTACAGATGCAACAGATCTCCAATATATATATATATATATACCGGGTGTCCCACGTAAGAATGTCATCCGTGAAATGGGGAGTTGGGTTTGTTTGGGAAAAATATCGAAAAAATATTCTAGAAAGGTTATTCGCATTTTCCCAGTCTAATTTTGCACTTTCGTCAAAAACTCTGGCATATTCGTAATCAGCGGAAAATTTCCCATTAAATAGACTCTTTTAAGAGTTTAAAAACGGAAAAAAATATTTTTCGACTTCCCCGGCCACTTTTCCGGAATCCCAAAAATCACGCGATTTCAAAAGGTCGTAGAGTGACCTTCTTATATGCTATAGAGATTTAATTAGTGGGTTTGGAAAAGGTTTTTGCCTGATTTAAACAATCGCGTTGGATTCGTATTGATATCTCGTATAGTTTTCCCGGAAAGTTCACTTGAAAAATGGCAAAAAAAGAGGCAAAGGGTATGTATGGAAAAATTGGCAAAAATCGATGGTCCAACTTTGAAATTCTGCCAAAAATCGAAAAATCATCACAGAATGGAGTGTCAGATTCTAAGGGAAAAAAAGTTATCGATGATTTAGTGAAAAAACGTATTTTGCCCAAAAAGGCAAACAAAATTTGGATTTTTAATATTTTTTTGAATGGTCTATTTTTATGTAATTTGATCCCCTGAGCACGAATCTACCATTAGTTTCGGCCAAAACCCAAAATTTTCATGAAAAAATCATAAAAATCGTGTTTTTTTAAAGTTTTTTACAATTTTTTCATGTAAATTTTGGGTTTCGGGCAAAATTAATGGCAGATTCGTGCTCAGGGGATCAAATTACATTAAAATAGACCATTTAAAAAAATATAAAAAATCCAAAATTTTTTTGGGTTTTAGGGCAAAAAAAGTATTTTCACTCAATCATCGATAACTGTTTTTCCTTTAGGATTTGGCACTCCAGTCTGTGCTCAATCTCTTCGGTATGATTTTCTCTTCAAAATGCTTTTTTTATTATTAAAATCCGATGATTTTTCGATTTTTGGCAGAATTTCAAAGTTGGACCATCGATTTTTGCCAATT
>JAPYZJ010007832.1:0-17195 GCA_030522765.1 Ophioninae sp. B BG-2022a
TTTTACGTCTCCGCTTCAATCGCTATTATTCGTATTATTGTTTAGGTTTGTTTAGGTTTGTTTGGGTTTGGGTCGAACGTAACACGAAATTGATGGCTTTTTTTTTTTATCACTCTTTAGTCTCGGCTGATTCAACTTTTCTTTGCGTTCGGAGACTCGACACGAGTTTGTCTCTTCGGGTTTTTTGTTTCCGGGGTTTTAAACCAAACACACGTCGTTATTGAGGAGAAAGCGCTGAATACGAATTTTCGAAGTATTTAACTCGAAAATTTCGATGAATTTTCGTGCGAATTTTTCATCCTCTGTTTTCATGAGCTTAAGGATGTTCTTGCGCCATAATCAGAATGCTACATACAAAGTAAAGGCGAATATCGTGAGATACAATTTTTTTATGATAATTTTTTGTGAAATTAGATGAATCTTGTTGAGCGTCATATTATAATGTATAAAAATGTGAAAAGGTTTGATCGTTTGGTAATCGAGATATTCAGTGGTAAAAATCGCAACCTCACCCCTCTTACAGGACGTTATGAAAAAAGACGATTTTTACAACAAATATCACGAGTGTTTGGGTTTGTTTGGGTTTCATTCTCAAACTTTCTCAAATTTTATCCACGATTGAGTACGATCGTTGAGAAGTTTCGAACAAATGTTCAACAATTAATCTTTAAATTCGTATAATCGCACGACAATCCTTAGGGCCGATTTTTCAATCGCCAGATAAATTTTATCTGAAGAATATGTTTGACGTTTTGACAGCTTTTGTATAGAAAACATGTCAAACCGCCATATTTATTCCTCAGATAGAAGTTAACTGATGATTGAAAAATCGGCCCTTAAGGGAAAATTTTCATAAAAAAAAGTCTTACTCGGTGGATTCTCGTCTCAACGAAAAAAGCCTACCGTCCAAATGTCACGTAAGGCTGGACCCTGTCAAGTTGGGACGTATCACCGTCACGAAGTAGTATAGATAATAAGTAGGACTAATATTTATATCAGCGGAGAGTACTCGAGTGACACGGATACGGCGATAAAATAGCACTTGGTTGGAAACCAATTGGTACGAGAGTCCCTTTTACCACCACCCCTGACCCAGAAACCGACCAAAAGGGGGTCGCGAATAATCGGGAGGGTCAAAGACGCGTCTACGATGACGTAGAAAATATATATCCCTTCCCGTGATCCAAAGAAAATGCCAAACTCCGGACGAACAAACTGGAGGTCGCGAAAAATCGATAATAAAAATAGGTCAAATGGCAACGAGGGGGGGGGGGGGTGTTCAGAGACAGCGAAAAGATGAGAAATATCTTGGTGTTTCGGCGACGTTTTGGCGTTGCTTCTTTTCGAAGTACGAAGGATTAGGATAGGCTGACGCCACGTTGCTAACGATTGATTCGTTGAATGATGCTGTTTGGGTTTGTTTGGGTCGGCGATGGTGGTGTTTCGTGGATGGTGGTAGCTTTCGTATGAGTGTGTTTGTTTGTTGTTTGGTTTTGTTTGGGTTGGTGGTGGTGGTGTTTGGTGGATG
The DNA here is from genome assembly GCA_030522765.1 of Ophioninae sp. B BG-2022a. Taxonomy (NCBI): domain Eukaryota; kingdom Metazoa; phylum Arthropoda; class Insecta; order Hymenoptera; family Ichneumonidae; species Ophioninae sp. B BG-2022a. The sequence continues at coordinate 1,529 of JAPYZJ010007832.1, forward strand.
GTGGTAGCTTTCATACGAATGTGTTTGTTCGGGTTTGTTTGGGTTGGTTGTGATGATGTTTGGTGGATGGTGGTAGCTTTCATACGAGTGTGTTTGTTTGGGTTTGTTTGGGTTGGTGGTAGCTTCCATAGGAGTGTGTTTGTTTGGGTTCGTTTGGGTTGGTTGAGATGGTGTTTGGTGGATGGTGGTAGCTTTCATACGACTTTGTTTATTTGGGTTTGTTTGGGCGTGTTTGGGTTTGTTTGGGCTTGTTTGGATTTGTTTGGGTTGGTGGTGTTTGGTGGATGGTGGTAGCTTTCATACGAATGTGTTTATTTGAGTTTGTTTGGGTTTGTTTGGGTTAGTGGTATTTGGTGGATGGTGGTAGGTTTCATAGGAGTGTCCCCGTGCGAAGGCCACACCGAGAATCCTCCGGACGGGAATGATGATAAAAGCGAAGGAAGACTCCGGCGCTGCGAATTTACGTTCTCCCACAATCGATGGAGAACGGCGAAGGAGGACGGGGGATGGGGATGGGGAGTGACTTCGATTCTCTCTCGGTCTGGTCGGATGCACGGGGACGGTAGAAAGAGGAGCGGGAGCAGCGGCGAGTCAAAGCTTCGGAGAGCACACACCGGCAAAGGATGCGAGGAATGCGAGAGATGGGCGCGTCGAGACGGGGTGGTGCGGCAGCTCTCTCTCTCTCTCTCCCTCTCTCTCTTTTACTCTATCGCGGTTTACCTCTACCTTCGACGTTCACCTTCTCTCTCGCATTCGAGCTCGAGCACACACGTAGGCCCTCTTTCTTCTTTTCTTTTTCATGTTTTTTTTTTTTTTCTTTTCCTTTTTTTTTTTTTTTTTTTTTTTTTTTTTTTCGTTCTTTTCTCTCTCGGCGCATTCGTCTTCGTTCGGTCTCTAGCGATCCATCGTCGTCTCCGTTATAACTACGCGAGCCGAGGCTCATTCTTCTTCATACGTACGTATATGTACGCGCGCTCGTAAATTCCGCATGCGAGAATATTATCACCGCGAGATATAAACGTGTACAAACGTTTCTCTGTCTCTCTCTCTCTCTCTCTCTCTCTCTCTCTCTCTTATTATTTTCGGGGTGATTTGGGTTTGGTTTAGGTTTGGCTTGGGTTTAGTTTTTCCGGATTTCTTTACATTAATTTGAATTATTTCACTTTAATTTTTTGGTTTATTGTTATTGTTATTATTATTATTATTATTATTATTATTTTCTTATTCTTATTAGGAGTGGTGCTGGCGTTTACTGATTTTGTTATCTTCCTTCAAAATCCGTTTTTGTATAGATTCTTTCGTTCCTCTTACGATGTTATTCTTTTCGTTATTTTTCATTTTTATTTTTGCTATAAATTCTTTTCTCTTATTAGTTCATTTTTGTTATAATTTCTTATTTTTTGTTTCCTTATGATTTTGCCGAATAGCGTGCCCCAGTGCATAATAAAACCATCATATATCGTACCATATCTCTCTCTCGTTATTTATAATTTTTGTCTAATTCCAATATTCCTTCGCGTTCTATTACCGTTTTCATAATTCTTCGTTGGTTTTTCGTTGGACTCTCGTTCCGTTATCTACAGTCGTTTCGTTCCAACGTCGCTTTTATCGTTCAAGATTTTTTCGAATCGATTTTTCGATCCTATTTTTTTTGCCACTGAATAATCGTGAGTATTATTATCATCATTGCTATTGGTTTGTTTTTGCACGGAGGATTCTTTGATCCGATGCCCGAGTGTATGTGCACACTCGGTACGCAGGGAGAGAGGGCTCTCGAAGCAGAAGCAAGAAAAGTAACGGAACGTCATGTATCTCTGGGTAGTCGGTTTCGCGAGCGAGTGCATAGTGGAGAGTGCATCGGGGATCGGTGAACGACTTCTCTCTCCCTTTCTCTCTCTCTCTCTCTCTCTCTCTCTCTCTCTCTCTCTCTCTCTCTCTCGCGTTCGTTTTTCCTCGAGGCGCGCATCGCTAAATTGGTTGAACTCTGAACCCGTGAGTAATCGAGATCTCTCTCTCTCTCTCTCTCTCTCTCGGTCTCGCTCGTTTTCTCGCGCTCCTCGTCGTTCGCATTCACCGGGCTATTCTCGAAGCGCGAGGGCCTTCCTCGACGAGATCACCGTTTTCGTCCCTCCCTCCGTTCCTCCCTTCGTCTCTCCCTTTCGTTCCATCTTTCTCTATCGTTTGCGAGATACAGCATCATCGCATCGGCTGAGAACTCTCGTTGAAGCGAAATGGCAAAGAGAGAAAAGCGCGAGCCCACGGGCGCTCTCGCCGCTAAGTCCTCCTCAATGCCCAGGAAGTCTCTCGAAGATTTCCTCTCTCTCTCTCTCTCTCATTCTTTCTCTTTCTCTCTCGTTCTGGCTTTACCGCCTCTCATCTTCTATCGGAAAGGCCCTTTCTGACGTCGCCTTCGCGAACCATTTCTAAGGGCCATAGACGGATGAACGGGACGACGGGACTTTGCTTATCGCTCAATGAAGCCAAATGGAACCGACGAGAGCACTCGGCCGATCTTCTATTACCAACCGGAGGCTGTGTGTGCTTTTTCGAATATTCCACTACTCGCGATCATACATATTACACTACCGCTCAAAAGTATTTCGCCACTCAGTAAAATACACTTTGTAAAAGTTTCAATTAAACTACTTTATAATTATTTAAACTCATTATCAGTAAGTTTTCGACATTTCAATAATACATCGTTTAAATTTTTGAACTCATTTATGGGTCCAACTTTATTTTTAATGACAGCCTCGCAATGCTTCGGCAACCAATTACGATAATAACAGTATTTAAGTCTCGTGACCAAGAAACGGCAAGTAACGATAAGGTGTTTACGATTTTACCGTAGATAAGTATTTTGTAGCGAAAGACAATCAAGGAAACCTTATAAATAGGTTTTTTTTTAAGTATTGTTTGTAACTTGAATAAAATGCAGGTGGCCAAATACTCTTGAGCGGAAGTGTATACAGGGTGTCCGGTAATGGATCGACAACCTTGAAATGTGTTATAGTATATCTTACGCCCATTCGGAAAAAAATACGAAAAAAAAAATATCATAAGTAGTACCAAAGTTATGATTTTTTAAAAAGCCTAATTTTTTAACCTTATTTCACTTTTATGGACACTACGATCAGAAATGAATCGATTCCATCGGTTTTTTGTTGTTTTATTATTATACACTAACTATGTTAATAGATATAAGTGAAATAAGCTAAAAAAATAAGACTTAAAAAAAAATCATAATTTTGGTACTACTTATGATATATATATTTTCGTATTTTTTTCTGAATGGGCATAAGATATACAATAACACATTTCATTGTTATCCATTCATTACCGGACACCCTGTATACATAATATGTATGTATGTATTTATACACACCTATATAATTGCTATCGATTCACCGTTTCATATACGCGTGAGGGAAAATGGACCGGCTAATACGAGCCGTCAGAGTTCACCATGAGAAAGACCACGAATTGCAATTTCATCGTATATTCGTTATTCGCCTCATATAGACAGCCGATCTCTCGTTCGCGGTAGAAATTCGTTGAGCGACGCGCGAATCGTTGATTCCTCGCATCATCGATTTCCGTTGTTCGACACCTCTCTCTCTCTCTCTCTCTCTCTCTTTCTCTCTCTTATTATTTAACTTTCATAATTGTATCTTTCCTCTTCTCTCTTTCTTCGCCACCCGCGTATCTTTGCCACTCTGATTCATCAATCGAGGACGGACGAAACCGTCTGCGCCTTCTGAGTCACCTTTCCCACCCGCATTCGCGTCCACGTAGGCGAACGAGACGGGGAAAGGTGTCCGCCGGGATGAGGGGATGAGGGGGGGGATCGTCGAACGCACGCGACCGAGGCGAGGGAGAAATTGACGTCGAGAGGAAGTGGACTCGGTGAAAAGGAGTAAGGTTGCGTTTTGCACGAACGAAACGAGGAGAGAGAAAGAGAGAGAGAGAGAGAGAAGGCCTCCCAGACCGGTGAGAAAGATCGCTGGATAGAGGTGCGCCCATGCCCCTAGAACAAAACGAACAGACATTGAATTTTCTTCCTACCTGTCCCTCGTGGTTCATCTCGTGTCGTCGCGTTATCTCCCGACTCGATATTTGCAATTTTTTTTCCGTCGGTCCGTTTGGGTTTGTTTGGGTTCGTTTGGATTCGTTTGGGTTTGATGAGAACTCGATATTGGAAAGTTTGCCAGAAAAAAAACGCGTAAGGAAAAGCTGCGTGGGATGTAGAATTGGATCGGAAAGGGGTCGGAAAAAAAAAAGAAGGAGGAGGAAAAAGTAAAAAGTAGTAGCAAAAGAGAACGATTTATTATTCGTCCCTGCGGATGGAATCTCTCGTGATCGTAAAACCGGTCGGGTCTGTGTGGGCGCACTGACGTCCCTGTCCGTCTCTTTCTCTCTCTTTCTCTCTTTCTCTCTCCGTCGCCAGAAACAAGAAGAAACTTTTCGTGTCGCCGGAGAGCAACGATATATTTATTTCGCTCCCGTAGCGAAATTCGCGCGAGATCCAACCCGCACGTTCCTTATCGACGGGGAGTTGCCTCGACGCGCGAGGAGCCCCCGAAGAAAGTTTATATTGCTCTCGTATTATATACGTGCACTTCTCACGTGTTATTACAGGAGCCCGCGGTTTGCTGCGCCGGCCCGATAGTGAAAAGTTGACGCGCGCGCGCCAACTTTTGCTTCTACTTCTTTCCTTTTTTTTCTCTCTCTCTCTCTCTCCTCTCTAGTCGATATAATTCTCGTTTAGCGTTCTTCTTTTTCTTCTCATTTGTGGCTTTTTTTTACGGCGGTTTTAAAAGCTCGTGGGATATTTTACAATTTTATTGCCCGGGGGCAAGATTTTCTTTTTTTTTTACCTGTTTAACGATGCCGAATGGAAATTCAAGGTTTTCTTTGGAAAGAACGATGAACCTGCATAAGAATACAGTCGGGTCGATAAAAAAAAATATTCGAGCCAGAGCCATTCGTAATTTAACGAGTCCGAGGATTTATCCTTGAGGATAGTCGAAAATATTCGTTTTCTCGAATTTTATATGATCCTCAATGTCCCAGTTTGAAAGAGTGATAAAAATCTACCAGTGAAGAGTTGTCGGAAAGTAAATGATCCTTTTACGATCTTATTTCAGGTGCGAAACGCTTGCGGACACGCCGAGCTGGAAACGTCACCACCCTCGGCCATCATCGAAGACTCGTCCGATCCGGATTCCGATCAGGCATCGAATCACAAAGCTTTGCCCACGCAGTTGCACGTGCAACTCGGTAATTTTTTGGCAAGCGTCGTAAGATCGAGGACTTTTTACGGTACACTGGCGGACGCGATTTGCGAGGAGTATCCGGACAAACGTTGCTGGAACGGCGAACGCGTTGGCGAGTGAGTTCAACTTTGAAAATCCGTACTTTGACACTTTATTGAATTTTGCCAACCGTCAGGAGACCGCAAGTGAAAAATATTCTTATGGCTCTTTGGCTCTTGAACGTCTCTTTGACGCGCAATCGCGGAGGGAAGCTTTGGAAACGCTCGTTGCATCGGTGGCTTCTAATTTTCCATTTCTGGCGGGCGAGGAAAGCCCGTTGCGCTTCGGTTCTTCAATGACGATGGAGTGGAATGCTACCGTCATCACGGGTTGATCATTATCGCCATCCTCATCACCATCATCATCATTATTGCATTGGGATCCAGCGCTGCTCTCAAAAAGCCTTCAATTAACGAAAATGTTTGACGACCCAATGGCCGACGAAATGATAGACCGTCGCACTCTTGGACTGGAAAATTTGAGGTCGAGAAAGAAAAAGAGGGAGAGCAAAAGATTTTTAAAGATTTAAGTACAACTTTCGATGCTCGGATTTTTTTCGAAGATTTTTACGTGACCTAAGTAGTAGTATTAGGTTACAATTTTTTAGTTAGTTTTTTAGGTTAGTTAGGTTAATTTTAGGTTTTAGGTTAGTTAGGTTAGTTTGTAGGTTAAAGTTTTTTAGTTACTTTTTAGTTAGTATTATTAAAGTTTTTTAGTATAAAGCTTTTAGTATTAGGTTAAAGGAAAAAAGTGGTAATTTTGAGTGCATTTCTTCAACGTCTCTTTCTCCGTCTCTGGTCACGTTCCCTCGTTCGATCTTGCGCCGACAGAGGGACGGTGTTTGGTTTCCCGTACGGATCGGCGATGAGCGAAATCCGTCTCGGGACACGATGCTACGTGGACGCTCGAGGGAACGCAAGAAAAAGAGAAGAACGAGCGGGACGTCAATAAAAGCGAGAGCCAAAGGAAGAGAGAGAGGGATTACTCTCGGGACGGAGGAAAAGACGGAGAAGGAAACAACGTCATAGAGTGTAGAAAAGAAATCAAGGACCCTCGCGACGAGGATAAGAGGGGTGGAGAGTTTAAAGTAAAGTCTGCTGCCCTGGAGAGTTTCTCTCTTTTTCGTTTCGTCGCGGCCCCTCTCGGACTTTGTCCCGAGGAAAGTCTGCGCACGAACGACGTCGAAGAAATTTCTGGCATCCGTACAGAGCCTTGGAAAAAACACGCATATTCCTTTCGAGATTTATAAACGACGAAAAATAATGAAGAATTCGAGTGTCGACAGTTTTTTGGAAATTTATCGGTCCAGAACCCTTCATGGTCGAATACGAGCGAAAAAGGAAGAATGGAGATGGCGGCACGTGTGAGATGTGAGGTAGGAAACTCGAACTTCGATTGACCAGAAGGCTCAAAATTCCGAATTTGAATTCACCGAAAGTACAAATTTCGTAAATTTTTGGCTTTCTTTGGGTTTGTTTAAAATCAACGAACCCAAACAAACTCAAACAAATTTCGTAAACCTTTACGAAATGTTTCAGTTTCGGACTATTAAAATTCGGAATTTTCAGCCATCTGGTCAATCGAAGTTCAGATTTTCTACCCCACCCCACGTGTGAAACGATCGAAGGAAATAATCTGGTCCCGCTACGTATGGAAAAGAGCCTCTGCAATCGAAAAGCGGTGTTGGAGAAGGATGAAGAAATTTGCGAGATCGTGGGACGTCGCGTCGCGTGGGCGTCGAATATCGTTTGAGCTTCAACGGGATAACGTTTCGGAGCACGCGCGAATTTATTCGTGTCCCAATGCGAACAAACGTTTCGACGAGAACCTCGATAATTGGCGGCTGCGTGGGATAAATCAAGCGTTTTACCGAACCTTATAAAGGCATTGAAAAGCTGCTCGATACTGGCAAATTCGAGAATTTCCAAACGGCGAAATACGAATCTAAAATACGTTTTAAATACGTTTTACTCTCTCCACGAAAGAACGGAAGAGAGAAAAGAGTTTTTCCTTGGCTGGTCGAAAGAAGTGGAAGAGGAAAAGGAGAGAAAAAAGGTCCCAACATGGCAAACACGGAGTACAGGGAGAACGAAAAAAAAGGAAAAACGGGAGCGCAGGAGAGTGGGAAGAGAGGAAGAGAAGCACAGGGACGGTTGCACGCGCGGAGAATTCGCAGCCCGACTCGCTGGCGCCCGTTTGCTCTCGTTGCCAGACTCATTGGCGGCTAGGCGTCCCAACGACTGCGCCATTCGCTTCTCCCACCCTGGCAGCCTCTCCGCCTCGCGCGCACTTCTCCATTTTCCATCCTCTCTCTCTCTCTCTCTCTCTCTCTCTCTCTCTCTCTCTCTCTCTCTCTCTCTCTCTCTTTTTCTTTTTTCTTTTTTTTTTTTTATTCTTATGTTTTTTTATTGTTGTTATTCTTGTTATTCTTAGTCGTAATATTCTATTGTTATTCTCATTTTCTTGCTTTTATTTATAATTTATATTTTATTTTTTTGTATCGTTATTCATGTACATCTGTTTGCGCGAAAATCCGCTAAGGCATAATAAATTCTATCAATCAATCAATCTCTCTCTCTCTCTTTTCTCGCTCGGCCAATTTATATCTTCTCTCTTTCTCTGTGTCTCTTTTACTATATACAGATATTGGACTCATACTCTCTCTCTCTCTCTCTCTCTCTCTCTCTCTAGGTCCAAGTTCAGGTCGCTTGTTCTCGCATTTTCGAGTATGCGCCTGCAGGAAAGCTCACGAATGGCAAACGTGTTCTCTCCTTGTACACTTTGAGCCCGGTGACTCTCTACCACGTTTCTCCTCCCGCTCTCCTTGCACTTTGTCTCTTGCTCGCTGCCTCGAGGTATTTTCCATTCTAACCTCTCAGTCTTCTCTCTCTCTCTCTCTCTCTTTCTCTTGCTCTTTCTCTTGCTCTTTCTGGGTCTGTCTCGCAATGGCCATCCCTACTTTCGTTCTCGAAACACGCAGCGGCCGCAGCACGGGACGTCGGACCACTTACCACTTGTCCCTCTTGCGCACTACGCTCCGATTTTTCTCTCGCTTCGATCTTCATCTGTCTCTCTCTTGCTCTGGTCCATTCTCTGCTCGCCTCGGCGAGTGAAAACGTCCCGAGCTCAGACCAGACGACGAGGCGCGGCCTCGCTCTCTTTCCCTTTCTCTCTTAAACTCGGTTCGTCCCGTTTCATATATATGTGTGTGTGTGCGCACCCCATTGACCGACCATGGCTCGATTGCCGCAAATATCCCGTAACCGGGGGATAAAAAAAACGAGCTAGAGAAAAGGGCACGAAATATTGGGAAAAGCTTTTGGAACGACGCTAGAGTTTTTTTCGTTTATTTTGCAGGATCGCGACCGCCGACAAACAGAGAAAGAGGAGAGGAGGTGGAGGATAAAAAAAAAGAAGGAAAAAAAAATGAAACACAACCTCGCTCGTTTTCGAGAGTCGAAGGTAGAACTTCCGGTGTGGCTCACGACGAAGCCCCTGAAAAATACGAGTATCGCGCTCTTCGGGATTTTTCAGTCCCGGTTGCACGTCGAATGACGCATCCGAGGATCCCGTTCACCCTAGCGATTAGATCGCCGCTGCTGATTCTTCGCTTCCTGCTCTCGTCTTCCCTCGCCACAATAGACGAAGAGAGACACGAAGGGAGAAAGCTCTCTTTACCTGTCGGAGAAGCCTTTTTGGCTCCTTCCACACGTCCCTCTTCGCAATTTTATATCTTTTTTTCGAGGGTTCTTCTCAACGAGCGATAATAATCGTCCACGGTCTTTGGAAAGAGAGAGAGAGAGGAACAGCTCAGATGGAAATTCGCGATGGCCCGTGACGATGAGACGAAATTCCATTCGCGATTAAATCGTTGAAGCAGGAGGAGGAAAGGTCGACTCGAACGCAAGACACAAAGTGAGAGACGGGCGGATCGTAATTACCAGCGGCGCCGTCTCGATCGTCATTGATCGAAATCGCGAAGCGATTCGCTCTGCGGCGAAACCAACCGAGAGAGAGAGCCTTCGACCGGTTGACTGCTCGTCGAGAACATCTCGACGTCGATCCTACCGATTTCCACGATGCCTTCTACGCTCCTTCGATATTGCTCGTTCAATTGCCAACTCGTTTTTGCAAACTTCTACGATCCAAATGAGAATTTATCGATCATGATCGGAGAAGAGATTATTTCGTTTCCTGGGGTTTGGGGAGGGGGTGGGATACAACTTTATCGATCCGAGCAATTGAAAATGATATTTGCTACGCAGATGCTACATTTTTCTCGCCTCACAAATAAGTGGCTTCCAAGAATCGAATAGCTCGACGTTTTTCTTCCCTCACGATTAAAAAGTGACTTTTCCAAGTCTTTCGTTTCCCTCGCAATCGTTTGCCATTGAAAATTGATTTTTCCTTCTTTCTGGAATGTTTCTTCAACCAGATTGCGAATATCTCGTAATATCTAACTTTTCGTTGAGAAAGACAAATTTCTCGATGAAAAGTCGAGAAGATCGTCCCGGGAATCGGCATTTCAATTTCAGCGGTGATTGATCCACAGAGAATTCTCTACCTGATCGAATCACAAATAATACGGGAATTCCACGCAACGAGTTCTCATTTTGTAGGGTGAATCCTTTATCGAAGGTGTTCCTTCCATCGAAGGGCGATGAGAGGACACGTCAGGAACGTCTGGCACGAGCCTTCGAAGACGAGAACGAGAGGGATGGGGCTAGTCTCGCGTATTACGTGAAAACTACGGCGACGACAACCAATGGGCGGGGAAGCGCCCTCCCGAGCGGATAGAATGGGGCGTGAGGAGAAGAGACGAAGGATCGAATCTCATTTAGATCCGAGCCACCAGATAACGAGAACCGCATCCAGTCGGTTCCGAAGAACTTGGAGGACCCTCCTTTCTCTCTCTCTCTCTCTCTCTCTCTCTCTCTCTCTTACCGCAGTTACGAGTCCGCTAAAGGAAACCGCACCGACTTGGTGCAAACCAGACAGTGAATAAGGGAGAGGGAAAGTCGAGGTAGAATACGAAGAGATGCATATACGAAATGGTGCAAGAACAGCCTCGGCCCCTCCCTCTCCCTATCGAGGATCACAATGAGCCGCGTATACGAACCTTCGAAATAATTCACCAAATACATCTTTTTGCCTCTCTCGCGCCATCGTCGCACTTCCCTCAAAACTTCTCCATCTCGACGAAATGCAAAATTATTCACGTTTTTCGATCGCCAGCCGCTTCTATCCACGAGCTATACGTATGAATTATTTATTCGAATATTAATAAGGACTTGACAAAATTTTATAGACGTTTCTTTGTTTATACGATACGTACGTGTGGAGAGGACAAAAATTGTGTACTCGTGGACGAAATTCGTAAAGAAAGAGAAGACATTTTGTAGAATTTAATGACGTTGGAAGCGGAATTTACATTGAAGTAAAACGACAAAAGTCAGTCAAAATTGTTAATGAACTTTTGATTTACGTTCAGTCAGGAATTCGTCTATTTTCCTTTTTACCTTTATTTAAATTTTATTTTGATTTTTTTATTCGAGAATTTGCTACAGGTGCATTTTATTCGTTATCTCTATTTAACTCGTCAGAACGTAGTCCGTACCTACAATTCTCCGACATTCCAAAAGAGAGAGAAAAAATATATATATTACAAAAAGTGTAGACGAAAGAATGACAGTTGATGTACGGTATTGCGGGTGGGAATGAAGCCCCTGTGGGAAAAGACCAGGGCGCAAAGAAAAACTCGTTCTCTTTTTCCGTGATCTCGCTCTCGTCGTTCTTCCTTTTTTTTTCCTCCGGTACAATTTTTCAGCCTCGACAGGCCGAAGCGTCGTACGAGGAAAAATCGAGGTTTGTGAAGCACAACCACACCTCTGTGCCAGTCATTGAATGATTAGGCGGAAAGATCCGTGATCTCTTTCGCCGAGAATAATCGTAATAAAAAAGTGGAGAAAAAAACAACACCAAAGGTGAAGATAAAAAATGGAAAATATTCTTCGCTCGGTCGATCGGGGATCAACGCGAAGTCGAAGAAAAATACTTTTGTTGTTGGATACAAACGAATTCATCAATGCTTGATGATCAGGAAGAAACAAGGGCGGGGGATGATCCGCGGAAAATTTTCCAGCTGCGGAATGGATTCTCGTCCGAGACGAGCACTCGAGGGTCGGCGAGAGTCGATTAATAATCTCCTCGCTTCTCTCTCTCTCTCTCTCTCTCTCACTGCAAGGTCTCTCGCCATACGCAGGAGAGAAAAACCTTCAGTCTCGCATCTTCGTGACTCGAGGTAGTCCCTTCTCTCGTCCTGACCCCCGTTACTCCCCGCGCTCCCATCCCTCTCCAGGAGTTGGAGACATGAATGGAACGTAATTATTTCATTGATGGCTTTTCTATACTCTCGAACGCATCGCGCGACCAATCGCGATCGCCGCGACTCTCTAATAACGGCTGACCTGCCAATTTGCAATTGGAAAACGTTTTATTAATTTATTCGTTCATGCTTTCAGATACGTTGCGATATTTCGTTTGATTATTTATCAGTGAACGGAGAAAAAGGATCCATGATAGGAGGATAAAGCTACGGAGGAAACGGAAGAGAGAGAGAGACGGAGAAAAATGAGAAATCCATGAGAAGTCCAAGTTGCCCATCGTCTACCAGTTTTTGCAATAAAAGAGAGTGACTCTCGCCGTCCGTGCGGGCAACTCGACGCGGCTCATAGGATATGATGTCTGGAGACTCCGCACCGGGCAAATTACTCGTTAACGAGCGAGCCGCCCGGAGAAGGTCGCCTCTGGACGTGCCTCGTGAATGGCCAGCATTGAACACATCGCGGATTCTTCGTTCATCCATTTTTCTTACACGTCTCTCTCTCTCCCTCTCTTGCTCGCTTTTCCTCTTTTTCTTCGTTTCCTTATTCCACGACCGACAAAACGAACAAGTTGGATATTAGCGAGATTAAACGAGACATTATTTTTGCACGGACGAGAGTTCCAGCGGCCTCTCGTTTTCGTTTCATCGTTCGACGTTCACGCTCAACAAAGTTGGTTGCCTTCTTCCAACGTTCGGTAGAAATCCTCGATGATTTTTCCACATTCTTCTCCTCTCGTATTTCCTGCTCTTTTCGAGCAATCCAAATGCCTCCAATTAGAGTCGTTTATGAAAGACGTTGCGCGAACGAATTTAGGAGGAATCATAGTTTCGAAGCTCTCCGAGAGCGAAACTTGGTACACAAATATAGTTGCGTTGTTGTATGCAAAGAGGGAGAAGAAGAGAGAGAGAGAGAGAGAGAGAAAAGCGAGTGCAAACGGAGTAGCAATTATTACAGCCGGGGCAACACGATATCGTATCTAATTTCTCCGTGTACACTCATTCGTATCGAGCTTCGTATACACTCGCGGAGCAATGTGCAATCTCGTGGTTAGCGCGCCAGTGGCGCGAATAGCAAAACGAGGGGGTGAACGCCCTCGTAATAATAATGATTAATAATCGCAAATTCGCGGAAACGAGGACGCTCCCGGAGGAAATTCTTTATGCGAGATCGAGGATGAGTCAGAATTTCGAAATTCGAAAAGTATAACTATAGCTTCGAATATGGAAATATAAATGACAATTAATATATATCTCGACAAACATTCGAACGAAAAGGCGGTATACTTTTGTTTGGGTTTGTTTGCTGAAAATGTAGAGTCGAATGATTTGGGAAATGTCTTTTTGTCGCAGGTATACGAAAACGGTGGTCGACTCGAGTCTAACCGCGCAACGTTACAATCCTGAATTCTCGTTGCCGGGAACGTCAGCTGCGACAACGACGTCCTACGGGAACGCCAACACGAACGAGCTCATCGACCAATTGAGGCACATCAATCAGGTCAGTTGTGGGGCACGCGGAGGATTCGCGTTTCGGAGATGTGCAGCGAGGCTACTTACCAACGAGATATCAGTATCGTCTTCATTATCGTGGCGTCGACCGACACTCTTTGACAGACGGAGTCAATTTTCGGCTTCGTCGATACTTCGAATCGAGCAAAGTTGCGCACTTCCGATACTCGGAGCGGTGACCGCCTAGAATTCACGAATCCGAAAAGAAATTTTTGTTCAGTCGAGAGTTTGGGCGTAGGAAAATCCACTCTCGGCTCGACGCTCACACGCACGCACACGTTTGACAATAATTGCGGTAATGTTCGCTCGCGGTCTAATGAGTCTCTTCGAGACTGTTGGGCGGTCGCGTAGGCTTGTCCGGCGGCCTTGTCGGGAACTAGCTAGGTCACGGAACTTCCGATCGCTCACGAGCCGGTGAAACGCACAGACGAAGAGCGAGACCGATAGAGAGACAGAGGCTGATGAACGCGTTGATAAGGCAGAGACAGAAATTAAACTCTCGTGTCTCCGTAGGTGTCATTGACGGGAAGTTCCACGAGGGGGGAGATATAGAACGCGCATATACGTATCGCAAATGGTGCATTGCCGAGGGCCATTGGCGTAGCCGATCACATTTCTAGGCTTCGACGACAAAATAGTTCAACTTTTCTGTAACTATTTTTCGTTAAATTTTGTAAAAAATCGATTGTGTGAAGTCAATTATTTTTTATCGATTTTGTATCAATCAAAAGAAAATTCTCTCTTCCCTCGAGAAAATATTGAAAGCCGGTAACTTTTTCCGGACCTCGATGATAAATAGTTTGATAATGAAACTATTTTTTATTTATATTTTTCGTTAAATTCGAATAAAAATCGATTATGTGAATAAAATTATTTTTAAATTAAATTTATCAAAAATTGAAAGCCGGTACCTTTTTCCGGGTTTCGACGACAAAATAGTTCAACTTTCCGGAAACTTGTCCTGAATTTTTCATTAATATTCTTCGTTATATATTTATAAAAACCGATTATGTGAATTTAATTTTTTTCAAATCAAATTTATCAAAAATTGAAAGCCGGTACCTTTTTCCGGGTTTTGACGACAAAATAGTTCAACTTTCCGGAAACTCTTCCTGAATTTTTCATTAATATTCTTCGTTGTATTTTTATAAAAATCGATAATGTGAATTGAATTATTTTCGATCGATTTTATCCTTGAGGGAAGGTGTACGGGAGGGAATGTAAACCCTTACCCTCGGGTAGTTACGCCGATGAACGCACGGTAATAAGAACGCACCGGCACACGTGGGAGGCGAAGCGACCTCGATCCGTAAATCAGACGGGGACTATCGCGTTACGCAGGGACTGCGACTCGTTAAAACGCGCCGCGTATATCGAGCCTATTATACGAAGCACATTCGTTGTTTCTTATCGGTGTCTTTGTTGATGGCGGGAACGCAGGTGGTGCAGTCCCAATTGGCATCGGCCCCTGACAACGGAGTTCTACTCTCGGACGAGGCGCTCGACGGTTCCGGCAGTGGTTTCCGGCCGATCGGAAGGAAAAAGCACAACGGATTTTACACGGGTGGCGGGAAACACGAGAATTGCCCGGACTGCGAGGACGACGATAATTCACCGGCGGAGGGACGCGACGACGACGACAACGACGACGAGGAGGCTTCCGGCTCGGGAATGGGCCCTGCAACGATAAGTAAGTTTACTCTTCTATTCGAGTGTCTTTTTTCTCTTTTTTCCTTTTATTGTTTGTTTTGTTTTGTTAATTTTTTCAGTTTTTGTTTGCGGGTTTTTTTTGTTTGTTTACTTTGTTTACTTTTGTTTACTTTGTTGTTTGTATTTCCTTTTATTTTCCTCGTGTTTATTTCTATCATTATCGAAGTTTTTATTTGTATCATATTTTTATAATATGTTTATATATATACGGGGTGTCCCAATTAAGAATGACATCCTTGAAGTGGGAGGTTGGGGCTGAAATTCTGAGGCGATTGAGATAAGCATGTACGGTTCTCGGATCAGCCCCTGAATTGTTATTAATTTTGAAAGGCAGTCTAATTGTTTCGAGGCTTAGCCTCGAAATTATGATTATATTCAGACGTTTATTGTCATATCGCAGGTCCATGTAGATGTTTTTATATACCTTGAAGACAAACCCACCATTTAATTCGTCTTGGACTCTCCATTTCTAGGGAAAAATGTCGAAAAATATTCTAGAAAGGTTTTCCGCATTTTCCCAGTCTAATTTTGCACTTTCGGCAATATTTCGGGCGTACTCGGAATCAGCGGAAAATTTCCGATTAAATAGAGCCTTTTAAAAGTCGAAAAACGGAAGAAAAAAATGTTCGGCTTCCCTGGCCACTTTTCTAAAATCTCAGAAATCACGATATTTCAAAAGGTCGTAGAGTAGGCTTCTTCTATGCGATGGAGATTTATTTGGTGTGTTTGGAAAAGGTTTTTGCCTGAC
>JAPYZJ010007834.1:0-18937 GCA_030522765.1 Ophioninae sp. B BG-2022a
ATTTGTGAGGTTATGTCGATGTTCGTCATGCCCTTTGAATCAAGGACATGTCGAAGACGTACCACGTGACACACGAGTGCGAGAAACATTCGAAATTTTTAAATAGCAATTTTTCAAGGACGTAACATTTTTATCGTAAAATTCAAGCATTTATTTCTGTCTCTATGAATTCTACAAAGACTGATTCTCGATTTTTCGCCGCAAACTCTAATCGACTCCGAGAAAATGAATTTTGAAAATTTGTGAGGTTATGTCGATGTTCGTCATGCCCTTTGAATTATGGACATGTCGAAGACGTACCACGTGACACACGAGTGCGAGAAACATTCGAAATTTTGAAATAGCAATTTTTCAAGGACGAAATATTTTTATCGTAAAATTTATTTCTTTCTCTATAAATTCCACAAAGACTGATGCTCGATTTTTCGCCGTTACGATAATTGACGCTGAGAAAACGTATATCGAAAATTTGTGAGGTTATGTCGATGCTCGTCATGGCCTTAATTGTTCATGATTATATCTTCGATGAATAATATCTGGTATTTTTTGATACTGGTTGAAAATCGTTCGGAACGTGAAAAAACATAATGGAAAAGTTTGGATAAGAACAAACGGTTTTTTCCGTGACGATAAGATGATCGTTCGGGTATCAGGAGCAGTCGAAGTACGATAGTGGCGTCATTGGGAAGGTTGATAGCGGCGCACCTGTTTGCACGTACCGTGTATCGCGAGGAGTTACGTTCGCAACGTAGACGGACGTGGACGAGTGCACACCCATATTTGGATGCATACATTGCCCGGATGACTGCGGTGCATGTGTATACTCGATCGTTTATTCATGCGCAGTTGCATGTCTGTGTATCAAGGTGGAAGGAGCGAACAAACTAAGAAAAAATAAAAGGGACGTTCTTATGATCGCGTGTGCCAACATAGATCTCGTCGAATCTATTAACCCGTATGACCCTAGTATGACCCGATCTACCCTTCTCACGTGCATACATAAACGAAAGCACGAAATCCCTGTGTACAGTAAAACCCTGATTATTTGGATTAATTGTAACTAGGCGATTGTGAGGGTAAACGAAAATCCGGATAATTTGTTTTTTGGCAACCCTTAAGCAATTTTACGAAATTATAAATTTCATAAAATTTTGAGCTTGTTTGAGTCTTGCTAAAATTTGTTTCGTCGAATAGACTTTATTGGGTAGGGGTAGGAAATCCAAACTTCGAATGACGAGAAAGCTCAAAATTCGGATTTTTGTATATTTTCAAACTACGAGTTTCGTAAATGTTTGAGTTTGTTTGAGTTCGTTTAAAATCAATCGTTTTATATGAAACTAACGAACCCAAACTTCGATTTACCAGAAGGCCAAAAGTTCAGAATTTTGAATATTCCGAAACTGGGAGTTTCGTAAATGTTTGGATTTGTTTGGGTTTGTTTAAAATCAATGGTTTTATATCAAACTACAGAACCCAAACTTCAAATAACCAGAAGACTCGAAATTTCGAATTTTGATTATTTCGATCCTAGTGTGATCCGATCCATCTTTTTCACCTGCATACGTAAGCGAAAGCACGAAATCGCTGTTTACACTAAAACCCCGATTATTCGGATTAATTGTAACTAGGGGATAGTAGGGGTAAACCCGGACAATTTGTTTTTTGATGACGCTGCAACAACGATGACGTAAAATCACAGATTCCAAGATCCGGAGTATATTTGCACTGAACCCAAACAAACCCAAGCAAATCCAAATTGACACTACGTAACTATTAAAAACCATTATTCTACTATACCCAATGAATAATCGGACCCACGCAACTTTCGGAAGGGTTGAAAGCCCGTGATCCTTCAAGTCGATTCGACCGGTATTCAATAAAAAATAAAAACATAATTTCAAAAAGAACCCTAGAGAATTCGATTCCCGACCCGAGACACGTAACCAACCTATGATTCTTCACAAAGACTTTTATCCACTAGGCCCTATCTAGGACTCCATTAGCCAGCACATTGGCAAAGAAACACTCTCTCGCGTCGTGACTCGATCGATAACGCAAAGATTTCTCCCAAGCGTTCTACCAACACCAACACTGCTCAACGCTGCGAAAAATCTACATCTAGGCCATTGAATCTCCAATGAATTTACAAATGCAAATGGCGAGCCATATTTTTAGAATCCCTTCGGACAGCACCACTGACGAAGAAATAATTATTTTTCTCACATGTACAATCCCTGGACAATTTATTAGACGCAGTATAAGATTTCCTGTACAGTGTTGATTATTAGGTGATACAGTACACCTATATGATTTTTTTTTACTAGATACAACGAACATTCACGAACATTACTTCAGTTTATTTACGTGATGAAAGATCACCTTTTTTACCCACGACGAAAATGTTCCAATGGATTATTTTAACACTGCACAAAAAAAAAAGAAATCAATAACAGAGTAGCATAAAACTGTAAAACAAATAAACACAGTGCATAAAGTCATAAGAAAGAAGTTCGCAACTGACGCAATGGAAAACGCGGCTTAAAAAACAGGTTTGTAGTTGTTTGGGTTTGTGTATCAATTGATCAGCTATATATTGTCATACGTTAAAAATAAATACAAGCAGATAGAATATATCAAGCCTCCTGTATAAAAATCCATTTAATTTGAAATATAAAATGACTGCGCGTAAACTTCTAAAAACTTTAACTTGTTAAAAAGAGAGTACAGTGCGTTTAATAAATAGGCTAGGGACTGTATGCCATTTTGTCCAGAATTTTCGAAAGATTTAATTTGCTTCAAGTTTTCGTTCAGCTTCGTTCCATACAGGCTTAGACTGGGTAGATACAGGTTCTCACTGCTTACGCAGCTCTCGAGGCTGGCCGTTGGCTATGCGTGGCTGGAACTTTATGGAAATGGTTTTTTTTTATCGTCCGGAAAACGCGTAGCCTCTTTTCGCCGTACACAGATGAAGGTTGAACGATAGTGGTTAAGCCACCCTTCCTATATCATGGTAAGTTTCAGTGTGCACCTACGTATACGTACAAAGACTCGTTGCCAGTAGGTTAATATTAAATAGCGACCTAAATACACCCTATGGTCATTATCCACATATTTACCGTGGAGAAACACCTTAACGCGAGTACATACACGTTTGTGTTCACAGGAGGCTGTGTACAGACGGAAAATTGGTGTGTACGTATGCTGGATATAGGTGTAGAGATTAAAACGATTTTGACACGAGGGTGTGTGAAGCTTGATGTGCGCCGTTTGGGTCCTGCATATTTATACGTCCACACACATACTACCCTCCCTTCCGATGAATTTATTTTTTGGGGTGTAAGAACACCCAAATTGTTACACCCCTTTATTGGGGTGTAAGAAAACCCAAACTTCGATGGACGAAGTTTACGAGAAATCTCGAAATTCGAAATTTTCAATATTACGAAATGACAAAGTTTGTAAAAGTTTGGGGGCATGTTTGGATCTTCGTAGAACATGTCTCGTCGAGTAGACTTTTTCGGGATGGGGTAAGAAACCCAAACTTCGAATGAGGAGAATTCTCAAAATTTTGAAATTTCAATAGTCCGAAACGACGAGTTTCGTCAATTTTTTGGTGTGTTTGGGTTTGCTCAAAATCAAAGGTTTTATATCGAATTAACGAACCGGAAGGCTTGAAATTTTGAAATTTGAATATTCCGAAACGATGAGTTTCGTCAATTTTTGGGTTCGTTTGGGTTTGTTTAAAATCAAAGGTTTTAATATCAAATTAACGAACCCAAACTTCGAATGAGGAGAATGCTTAAAATTTTGAAATTTGAATATTCCGAAACGACGAGTTTCGTCAATTTTTGGGTTCGTTTGGGTTTGTTTAAAATCAAAGGTTTTATATCAAATTAACGAACCCAAACTTCGAATGAGGAGAATGCTCAAAATTTTGAAATTTGAATATTCCGAAACGACGAGTTTCGTAAATTTTTTGGTGTGTTTGGGTTTGTTTGTAATCAAAGGTTTTATATCGAATTAAAGAACCCAAACTTCGAATTACCAGAAGGCTTGAAATTTCGAAATTTGAATATTCCAAAACTACGAGTTTCTTAAATGTTTGGGTTTGTTTAAAATCAATGGTTTTATATCAAACCCAACAACCCAAACGAACCCAAACAAATTTCGTATACCTTTTGCTTGTATGACCTTGACAAAATTTGTAGTTTCGGAATATTGAAATTCAGAATTTTCTAGCCTTCTGGTCGAAGGCTAAAAATCAAAAGGTAAAATCGAAATTCGTATTTCCTACTCATCCCTATATTAAATCGAGGAATCTCACAAAACATGCAAATACCACGCGTAACTACTCTCGATGAATTGCTTTTTCACGAAATCCACTTGGACCAACGTTTCGTCCAGGGATGAAATAAACAAGTACAGATAAACAGCCAAGAGAGAAATGGTCTTCTGGTACAAGTTTTCACATAGGGTTCCAATTGGATTCCGATACTTCTTCCTACTTCCTGATTGGGATCGCTTTGGATTCCTATAATAAAACGGTTGTTGAATTCCCTTTGAAATTTCCTATTGGATTCCACTTTAAATCTTAACGGATACTCGGATTGTCGAGACTAACTCGTGACGATTCTTGATACCGTTTCATCAAATACACTCAATTTTTTTAAATTAAATTTTAGGTGTAGTAAAAAGAAATCCATGATTTTTCCAATAGATGACTATAGTTATCCGTATCTCGCATTGCACAAGCCGGATCGAGTTGCACTGGATGTCAGTTTTGTGATTGGCTGAGCTCGGAAAATAATGGATTTCTTTTTACTACACCTAATATATAGATTTTTGTTTTTTACTTGTCGTTTTGTACGTATAAACGTTTGGCTATGACCACTATCGTTGCGAAAAGACTGAATGGCCTGAATAGCTATTAATTAAATTAATTAAATTAATTAAATTAATTGAATTAATTTAAGTAATTTAACTAGATAGCTTGACTAATGTTAATTAGTAACTACCTAGTAAAAATTCTAGCTAAAACTAGTATCACTATAAATCCTTGACTATCCGACGTTTAAGTCCTATTATATGTATAAATAACTAGTATAAGTGAAATTCCTAATTAGAAAAAATACTATCAGTGAAATTCCTAATGAAAAAAAAACTACTAATAAAAAAACCCTAACTAATGATCGTTACCTACGAAACGAGTTAAAATCGTGACCTGTAATAGCTAACCAATTAGGATCTGTCAAATGATGACACGACTTCAGTCGACGAAAAAACAAGCTATACTTGGGGCAAAGCCTTCAATTTCTCTGATACGTAACCATGCGATAAAAGCATTTCAATGTCAGACGAAAAATTCAGTTTCACGAAGTTCAGTTCTGGTTTGCTTGAGTAACAGAGATCCAAACATTCCCATACGTAATATATTAGTCTATAATTGGAAAAGGTGATTTCTATATGTATGTGAGCATTTACAGACATGTGGATACACGAGGATCAGTTTTTTCCGACTCACCTTGAGCCACATCCTAAAGTGGTTATTACCTAGTCTCAGCTGCCTAGTCACCGATCAGTCAATGCTTATATTCTCTTTGTCCATTAAGCGATAACGATACCCAAAGTGAAACTTTTTCAATTCTTCATGAAAATAGATGCAGCGAATTTCAAAATGTGTACTCTTTCAAATGAAGGTCCTGCTGTTGGGAAAATTTGGCAAAAATACCATACAATCGTCAATAATACAGCATTTTTCTCGATACAACGACAAACTGTACGATTTTTTTTGAAATTCGAGAAAATGGCGACCAGGGACACCTCGATACCAGGGTTCTGAATGCTCATCACAAATTTCATCCAATTCGTTTCACGCGTTTCGGAGAATAGTGGTTTCGAAATTTCGAAGTGGTCAGAAACGAGTTCTCATTGAACTTTAACGTTTCAATTGGAAGTCGAAAAGAGAGGGAGTCAAACGGATCTAAGAATATTGAAGGTTCGCTATCCGGGCTGGATATATCGAAGTCATAGGCTACATCCTCGATCCATCAAGCGAGAGTCACGGCAAATATTCTCTCATCACTCGTTTCGACGAAAACACGTTGCAGACATTAAATATACGTACGTACACGTTTACACGTTGTGATGGCCGTACTCGCGAACGTATCGCAATGTCTTCAACGTTCTGTTGTGTGTTGTTCGGGCGCCATTTTGTATTACCAAGCGATACCAAAATAACCGTAACCAAAGTTTACGCCGAAGAAGACTAGGTCGAATTCATTATACGTTGATGTTTGCAGACGCCTGTACTTGTTTTATAACGCGTTTAGAGCCGAACGTGATCCATTGGGAACGAAATGCTGGAGAAGTATAAATTTTTGACGAGCCATCACCGTTTCACTTTTGCATCGAATTCAACGACGGATTATACAGAGAAGAAAAGGATTCTGATGGCTGAGGTTTAGGGATTCAATTTTTATCAATTTCCCGCCGGTTGGTCCTCATTGGAAAAGGCACTTTGCAAGCATCAGGGTCGGGTAGGAAACCCGAACTTTGAATGACCGGAAAGCTCAAGCAAACCCAAACAAATTTCGTAAATGTTTGGGTTTGTTTGGATTTGTTTAAAATCAAACTAACGAACCCAAACGAATTTTGTAAACCTTTTACGAAATTTGTAGACCGAAAACCCAAACGAACCCAAACAAATTTCGTAAATGTTTGGGTTTGTTTGGGTTTGTTTAAAATCAAGAGTTTTAAATCAAATTAAAGAAAACAACGAAACCCAAACAAATTTTGTAAACCATTACGAAATTTGTAGTTTCGGACTAGTAAAATTCGGAATTTTGAGCTTTCTGGTCAATCGAAGTTCAGGTTTCCTACTCAGCCCCCAAGGATTCAGTATCGTGTCTTACACATCGCAGGTCCTCTTAATACTGCTTTTTTCTCGGTACGATTCTTCTCGTTGATTTTTTTTTCTAAGAAATTGTCAGCACGAGTAAAGTAAATGCAAAAATGGGTAATTGCATGTGAAAATGACAAAAATCGTTATGATATGAAGAAAGAATTTTTTTCGAAAGATTTTCACTAGACATACACCGTAAATCGACTGCGAAAGAGACTCGAAGATTTTCTGACCATACTAGAAAATTATGAGCCTAAAGCTCGCATCGTTGCAATGAAATATTTTTTCTCATTTTTTTATTACCTTAGATCCGTTATTCAGCCAAATATATTATTCCAATTTGTATTAAAGATTAACACTTTGAAGACTTGTATAATTATTGAGATATTTTCCTTACGATTCCAGTTACAAAAAACAGAAAAAATGAAAAAATAATCATTTTCGTTACGAACATCAATCTCACAGAAAATTTTACTTGCGACGAACAAAAAAATTCTTTCGAAAACAACAATAAAAAAAAATTTAAAAAAAACATCATCACATTCCGATGCAAACTTCAACGTTATAGAAATGTGGCCATTCTTAAAAATGGGTTGTTTCGAGAAATTCCAAACGGTACCATCCTAGTCGCAAATTGCACGTAATACTCATTACATCCGAGGAAATTAGGGCTAAACTACAGGACTGTTCAAGTTTGAAAGTCTTCTCCCAAACAAACCCAAACAAACCCAAACAAACCCAATACCACGAAATCGACTTATCTTTGGGTTTAGGTCAGTCCCTTGACGCCCCTGAACGAGAGTGCCGTACGGTGAAGGTATTAAGTAAAAAAAAAGAAAAGAAAAAAAAACAGAAAAAAAAGAAAAAAAAAGAAAAAAAAAGAAAAAAAAGAAAAAAAAAAGAAAAAAAAAAGAAAAAAAAAGAATCGTTTGGAAAACAGAAGGCCAACCTGGCTTATCGAATTGTACCCTCGTTTCCCAGAGCTGCATGGAAGTTTTAATCAAACTCTCGGGCTCTTTCTACCTCAGTCATTCGCACGTGACAGGTACGGATAGACGAGTGTCGTATACGTGTAATAACGACCTACCAAAGCATTGGGTACACAGTCACGTAAAACGAGTAAAACCTCGGCGAGCATATCGATTATTTTTCTCGAGCTCTCATGACTGGATCATCATCTCGGACTTTCCCTTTCAGAGGTTTAGCAATAGAGATGCTGTATCAGGCTCTATGCTGAAGACGCCGAGTTCGAAAATTCATTTCTAACGAAGAAATTGTAGGACAAAGAAAAACCGGTATTGGATATAATATTTATATTAGTTTCTTCAGCATTGCGTTAACAGTCTAATGACCCTGGGTCGTTCTTTTTTTTAAACTACAATAAAACGATGTTTTTCTGTATTTTTTTTTTTTTTTTTTTTTTTTTTTTTTTTTTTTTTTTTTTTTTTTTTTTTTTTTTTTTTTTTTTTTTTTTTTTTTTTTTTTTTTTTTTTTTTTTTCCTTTCCGGCTAATAAAAATTCTTTTTTAAGGTCAGTTTTTGAAAAAAAAAAATAGTTTGACGGAGTGGCCTTTTTCTGTGGAGATCACATTTTGGTTGACCACTCTGTCACGGAATTCTACGAAAAACAAACGTATAAAATATGCTGGTTAGAGAAAATAAAAAAATTACATAATATTAATAGATAAGAAAATATGGACGTTTATTCGAAACGAATTAAAAAATCGTAAATATCAATACTCCAACGAGATTCCATAATAAGACGAAGGACAGACTATTGTAGGTTAAAAAGAAAAATGCGCCCTCTACGTATCGTTGACTTTCAACACTCGACAGTTGGGGTTTCGTAATCGCCTTGAAATTACATACGCACGGCAAGTTGGTGGAAAAGGTGATAAATGTACGAGTGGATAAACGATTTGTTGGTTCAGATAAGTACCATCCTCTTACGGATCCGGTGAGTTAGACTCGTGAAAAAAAATTGCCTGTTGCGTGAAAAAAAAAAAATTTTTTTTCCAGCTTTTCTAACGGCTAGGCCAACCGGTCAGTTTCAATGGAATTGAAGTTCGCATCGTTGTGACGCAACGAAATTTTCTTTTCTTATTTTTAATTATTTTTAAACTTTCTTATTTTTATTTTTTATTTTTTATTTTCTTAAATATATTATTTTGCGAAATATTTTTTTTTCATATTTGAATTCTAGGTTTTCGCGATAAAGATTTGTATAATTGTTAAGGTTTTTTTTTAAATCACGATTATAGTGAAAAAAATATGGAAAAATTGGAAAATAATGATTTATGTTGCAATGTCGACTGTGTGATGTAAGATTCACTAATTAATTTGACATTTGATATTTGCAGCGTTGGTTCACGAGATTTATTACTGTTTGGTTGGATGTTTCTATTGGGGTTTAACTGGATGATTCTTCAGGGTATAAAGTTGGTCCAAAATGAGATAATCGTCGTTTTACAAGCTTAAACATTTGCCCACGAGTTTAGCTTTAGTAATAGCTCATTTTACGATAAATTAACATTTAGAAATCCTAATTTTCAACTTCCAATAACAATTTCGAGCAAATTCTATTGTTAATTTTACAATTTCTAACTGTATAACAAACAAACTAATTCTCCAATAAATGAATACTCAGATCTGCTAAATTTTCACTTTAAAAAATAATTGAACTCAAAGTCTATATTTAATTTTACAATTTTTAATTTCAACGATTAATTAATCGTCGAAATAAATTTTGTAAAAAAACTTTATAACAAGTTGTGCAAATAAAACTCTATTATATATATATATAATCGTAGAAATAAACGTTTCAGTATTTCGTAACGAACGTCAATGCCATACGAATGCATTTGATAAATGCATTAATTAATTCGTCGTTAAACAAACCTTTCAGTATTTTGTAACGAGCTTTAATGCCACAAAAAAAAATAAATTCGATAAAAGACAAATTGTATGAACCTATGGGAATATACGTCTATAAATATGGTAGTAAAAAATAAAGGGACATCAGTGTGCACGTCGATGATACTCGGAACGTAATAACGGAGCAAGGTAGTCGAAATAGAGATAATTCGATAAAACTTCGCGATATCCACCTCGGTGTACGTACATAGTACAATTGTATGAAGATTTCGCGATAGTACTTGCGCGATTTATGGAACTCCGGGATGAAAACGTGAGGCACCATGCTCATCGATAAATGTACATGTATATCCTTGCATGCACTCGTAGGATTAATAATCCGGTTGCGCTCTTGCACCTTATCAAAATAAAAAAGCTCAAAAAAATAAAAAATAAAAAAATGAATATTGGCTACGATAAAAAAAAAAAAGAGTATTATTCGATTAAACGAGAATAAACCGAATAATCCTAATAACACTCATTTGTTTTTTTTTTTAATTCGACTTTGATAAAAGTAATCATAACAATTATTGTTATCACGAATAATAATATTCACAACAATTCTCATAATAATCGAAATAACAAATACAAATATTAATAATAAATTTTCTATTAATATCGTTATTTATTATTTCTTTTTCATGAGAATTATTGTGAATATTATCATTCGTAGAAATAATAATTGTCATGATTACACTTATCAAAGTCGAATAAAAAAAAAAACAAATAAGTATTATTAGGATTATTATTATCATTATTAAAATATGTTATCAACGTAATACAAAAACAATAATATTACTAATAATAACTCAAATATCTCTCTCTCTCTCTCTATATATATATATATATTAATATTATTGAATGATACATATAATATAATAATCAATAATATATTAATATATTAATTTCAATTATTTTTATTATAACACTATTCATAATAATTGTTATTATTACTGTCTTGATGAATCGGATGAAACATTCGTTGCCTAGAGAATAAATAGTTTTCACTGAACTCCGCAGTTTCGAAGGATTACAGCGGCATTTTGTTGACTTCCTTCACATTTACATGAGAGTGGAAGGTCATCAAGCTTGGAGTTCTCATCTTCGCTCGTGAAAGAGAAAAAAAAAACCTCACGATGACGCACCCTCGTTTCGTATTGGAACGTAAGTAATAATAATAATAATAATAATAATAATAATAATAATAATAATAATAATAATAACAATAATAATAATAATAATAATAATAAAGATCGGTAGTCCTTGACGCTGATGATGTTGATGATGATGAGGGTTATGATATTGGGAGATAAATGTTACCAACGTGTTGTTATTGGACTATACGACGGTGGGATATGAATGGTAAGAGGGAACGATAGTTGGTAGTTGCCAACGACCAATAGCGGAGATTTCGATGCTCGTCAGGCGACGACAACCGGCGCTAGCGTGTTGGAATATTTTCGATCGTCGATTTATTTGTTAATTTACCGTGACTGATAAAGAAAAAAATGGTAGGGAAGAATTTCATTTCGAAGATATCGTCGACAATCAGTTTCCCGAAACGTGTGTGCAATTACGTATTTTAGGGTTAAAACAACGGTAGGAAAAAAATCCGAATTAATTAATCGCTGTTTAATTCAAATGAAAATCAGCTTCCCGGAAATGCCAAGCCCCAAACAAACCCAAACCGGATTTGTTTAGGTTTTTTTGGGATTAAAGCTGAATTAAAATATTAATTTATTAAAAACCGCTGATTAATTTAATCGTTGATTAAATTAATCAACTTTTCGGGAATGCAAAACCCAAACAAATCCAAATCGGGTTTGTTTGGGTTAAACAGGAATTAAAATGTTGATTCATTGAAACCGGTGATTAAAAAGCCTCCATAATAATTGAAAAAAAAAAAAAAAAAAAAAAAAAAAAAAGAAAAGAGGGAAGATGGAAAAGGAACAGAAGGCGACAGCGAAAGTCTGGTACCTTACGGGCTTCCGGCGCATAGATACCGGGCAGCGGTGTAAGGAGATGCAATCCAGCGGGATTCGGTATACCGGAAGCTGGATGTCCAGGTGGTAACGGTAGTGGAACGAGCTTCAAGCCCCACGGCAAATACCAAGGTGCTGTGTGATGCATCCTTGTATTTTTTTCGTTTATCGCCCTCACCGAATTAAATCCCTCTTCGATGATGAGCAACGATTTATTCAAACACGTAGGTATACGTGTTTATGTGTGTCCTTTCTTTATTATTAATATTATTATTATTATTGTTATTATTATTATTATTATTATTATTATTATTATTTGTTTTTTGTTTATCGCGAACAAATTTACGAAACCAGAAAATTACGAAAATTACTTTTTTCGGATTCTTATTTTTTTTAGGGTTATGATTAACATTATTGTTATTTTATCATGATTATTATTATTATTATTATTGTTGTTGTGGTTTTTTATTTTCTCGAGACAAACAACGTTTCGATCGAAAAAAAAAAAAAAATGTTTCGAAAATTCGTTGGTTGATACTTGACCCTAGATATTTTTTCCAGTTTATCGTCACCCACGCTTGTCACAGCTTCACAATTCAGCCATTGATGATAATCACGAATTATGAACTCTCGAAGAATGACGAAGGGAGTCGAGAAAAAAAAAAAAAAAAAAATGTATATGTTGATCGATTGATCGGCAATGTATTTCGAGAGAAAGGTCACGAACGTGGGAGTCTCCTTCGAAGGTTTAATTTTTCGTGGGTTGAGGCGATATTATGATTTTTTTGAAAAATCGTTTCGGACTGTCGAGGTTTCGCGAGGGGTCGAGTCGAGTCGCCACATAACTGTATCAATCAACGATGCCGAGTACAATTACTCGTCGTTACGAAAATTCATTGCGTAACGATTCCCATGGATTTTTTTTTTTTTTTTTTTTTTTTAATTTTAAATAAAAATTTTTTTTATGGTTTTTTGGATTTGCCGCACCCAAAGACACGTTGTTTTTTTGACGAGCCCGAATTTTTTGACCGTTCAGCGAACTATTCAGGATGATCGATTTTTTTTTTTGGAATTTTGTTTTTTTTCTTTTCCTTATTTTTTTTTTTTTTTTGGTTCTCGGTTTTTTCGAGCCGGGATCCCGCAGACGGTAACGAAAGCTCGGACGAGCTACAGTGCCCGACGTGGACGCTACGAGCGCGCCGCGACGACTGAGGCAAGCGCGAGAAATGTCCACGCGCGAGAGCACATGGCGGGGCACGCGCGTGAAAGAATCCTCGAGAGAAGAGAGAAAAAAAAAAGAGAGATAAAAGAGAGCCGCGACGGCAAAGCTCGGAGACTAATGACAGCCGATCTATTTATTGACGTTTTTATGTATTGACGTTTCTTGGTTGGGATGCAATGAAATTGTTTTTTTTTTTTGAGTTTGGAAATTGTTTTTTTTTTTTTTGGTTTGTTTGGGTTTTTTTTACGGGGGGGGGGGGGGGGGTTTTTTTTTTTTTTTTCCTTTTTGTTTTTTGTTGCTATCCGGAAAATATTAATTTTTTTAAAACACTCAATTCTTTTAGTTATTTATTTTGATATTTTTTTTTTTTGGCGAATTTTCAATTTTGTTTACTTTTTTTTCATGTAAATTTGATTTTGTATGGATTTAATGCACGGATAAAGTCCAGATATACGGAATTTTGGAAGATTCGAATTTTGAATTTTGAAAATATTGATGTAAATATGTATCTAAAAAATAATGGAAATATCGAGAAATTTTCTATGTTGTAAATTGAATTTTTTTAATTTGACATGTTCTATAAATATTATTAAAATGAAACATCTTCAAAATTTGATATATTATTTTTATTATTAAAAAAAATATTAATTTGTGTCTATTATAATTTTGTAAAAAAGTCGTTGTCGCGTCACAGTTTGATTTCGTTCCTGCATCACAGCATGACCTTTGTTACCATGATTCAGGCACAGAAAAATCGAACTATTTTTGGAGTTCGATAAATAAATGACGTCAATTTGCAAAAAAAAAAAAAAAAAAAATAGGTCTACGATCAGTTCGATCCACCCAAACGAGACAATTTCGATTCGTTAATGAAAAAAAAAAAAAAAAAATTAAAAAATACAAAATAAATATTTATACAGTTATTTTCGTTTCCTTTTTTTTTTTTTTTTTCATCGAGTCTTTCAATCGAAGCGTTCTTGGAGTAACGCTAGTCTACATTGGCAGTAAATAACACCGATAATAATTTCCAGCGTTGCCACTTTTGTTGAAAATGGTCGAGGATATTGAAAAAAAAAAAAAAAAAAAAAAAAAAAAAAAAAAAGAAACAAAAAAAACAAAAAGAAAGAGAAAAGATCATTCGGACTTTCGCAACTGCATTGAATGCACGTTGCGGAAGAAAGGTGGGCGGCGAACGGAGGATTTGATCCGAGGAGAGAAAAGGACATGGAAATCGAAAGGGAAACGTGAGAGCTGTTAGCAAACACGTGACAAGTCTGACAGAAATTCTCTATACTTTTTCCCTCTCTGTGTCTCCCTTTCTCGCGCGTTTAATACGAGATTCAGGACCAAGGGTGCAAAAATAATTTATTTAAATAACGTATATCGAGTCAGTGAGAATCTTTCCTATTTTTCCGATAATTAAAT
The DNA here is from genome assembly GCA_030522765.1 of Ophioninae sp. B BG-2022a. Taxonomy (NCBI): domain Eukaryota; kingdom Metazoa; phylum Arthropoda; class Insecta; order Hymenoptera; family Ichneumonidae; species Ophioninae sp. B BG-2022a. The sequence continues at coordinate 14,443 of JAPYZJ010007834.1, forward strand.
GTCAGTGAATTATCTTACGAATTTTTTCAATTTGTAAAGGGTTTCCGTGATTATTAACGTTAATTTAATAATTAATTAATAATGGTCGGTAACAATAATATTGAGTTATGAAATTGCTTTGATATTAATAAATTGTTATAATTAATTGTTATGGTATATAATAATAAGGGTAAATAATAATTATGATGATAATAATAATGGTATATTAATATTATTATTAATATATTAATATTATTAATATATTATTATTAATAATATATTAATAATATTAATAATATTACTTTTATATTAATATTTTATTATAATCACTTATCAATTTTGTTTTACTTTTCATAATAACGATAATAATAATAATAATAATAATATTTGATGATTACAGCGATGTTAGAAAAGTAGACAAATTTCATGAGATTCTCGATTCTCTTTAATCCAATTGTCAAGTTAATTGAAAAATTCACCAAATTGGTAATTAATCAAAAAAAAAATGATAATTTTTCAAACTGAAAATGAAAATGGAAAAAGCCAAACAAATTCGCAATAAAAATGAAACCAAATGGGGTCAGTTTATAACAAAAAAAAACACACACACACACACACACACACGTACATTTCAGCTTTCCAAAATAAAATCGAGAATTCACGAGAGTCCGAAACGTCACAGGGGATTGCAGAGCTCGAAGATATGGATGTTTGATGGACACGAAAAATCATGATAATTTATGGATCTCAAGTTGATCCCGTGGTGACCGTTTCAACAGAGACAAAGATTGGTCGAAAACCCGAAATACGGAGAGACAGAGAAAAGACAAAATAAATTAATATAACAGAAATAGACAATTAAGTGGACCAACGTTCCAAATGCGTAGCTTGGCATCGTTGAAGCGTCAATTAACGTCAAGCTCGATCCTTCTCTCTCTCTCTCTCTCTCTCTCTTCCTCTTTCTCCCTTGAGTGCACGGCTATATATATATATATATTTGTTTGAACGTTTCTGCCTTTTGTACACGTGTGCACTCCTCGGCCTATAATAAGTGTACTCCACTATCTAATTCCGCGACTAAATTCTCCTCCCGGGTCTATCCGTAAGGGCGTTTCGACAAAACATCGTTTTTGCGAAAAAGCCTCCCCTCCAACTGCGTTGAATTGCGTTTTTGCCAAAATAAGATTTCTCGTCGAAACACATCGGAATAAAATAACGTTATACATTTTCCGATAGATTTTTATTTATAAAATCTCAAGTTTAGGTAGAACCTTAAAATGCAGTCAAAATTATTGTTCTTATACATCGCCCCAATTGATTTGTAAAGCTTTGTGATTTTTTTTTTTTTTTCGTAAATCTTTTGTAAATGTTTAAAACTGGATTTAAACATTGGAATGTAAGGAGAATTATTATTTTGGTTTATTATTCATTTTTTTTATTATTTTTTTTTTAAATATTTTGTTAATTGTGAAATGGTTGTTTGTTACTTTGCAATAATAAATTTAACATTCAGTATTTTTCATTTGCTTCAATTTCTCTTGGCGAGTCTTTGTCGAGGAAATTCTTTATGAATTTTTTAGTCGATAGCTTATGAATCTTAAAATTTTATTTGCAGATAAAAACTTTTTTTTTTTTTTTTTTTAGATTAAAAGTAAGAGGAAAAGAAAAAGTTGAATTTGATAATTTTACGATGACAGATTTTAAGACACTTATCATCAGGGTTTATGCTTTCTTCGGAATTCCATGAGCTTTTGACCCTCCATTTCCTATTTGATCGCGAATTTTCGCAAAAAATTATTTATCAATCATTTTTTACGGAAACGAAAAAAAAAAAACAAATCGTTTTCGTAAATTATTTCCGGAAATGAAAAATTTCTTTTCGTTAATTATTTCCGGAAATGAAAAATTTCTTTTCGTAAATTTTTTCCGGAAATGAAAAAAAAATGTTCTTTTGCGTAAATTTTTTCCGGAAATGAAAAAAAAAATGTTCTTTTCGTAAATTTTTTCCGGAAATGAAAAAAAAAAAGTTCTTTTCGCTATCTTTTTTTCGTGTTTTTGTTTGACAATTGAACGTTTCATTGCTGCACATTTGATTTAACGAGCAACGTAACAATCGTCCAAAATACTTGAACAAAGCAGCCCTCGGTGCAATAGTAATATTTATAGAGAGGCGACAATCGTGTTTTGTCGCATCGTCGGGTTCACGGTATTTGGCATACAAAGTGGCCAGTACTGGTCGCCGAGACCAACTTTCGGCTCTTTGTTTTTCCCTCTCTTCTCTCATTTTCACATCACGGATGCACACGCTATTAATTAATGCCAGCTGATCACGCCCGATTAACTTCCGCGCATCGTTTCAATTCTCCATAAAATGTTCCCGAACGCGATGTAATTAGCGCGAGGAAATATGGTCTATCCTTATTTTCACCGTGATTAGGATCAACAAAGGAACTTCAAAAAACGAGCAAGATCAACCGAATTTCCAAAACGAAAAGATTTCCCGAAAGGTTGAAAGTTGCTGAAAATAAAAAAAAAATAAAAATTAAAAAAAAAAGATTGAGTTCTAAACTTTTACATAAAAAATGAATTGACCTCCCATTTTTATTATCCTTAAAATTGTATTTTGCAAATTGAAATTCTAGATTTCTAAATCGAGACTCAAGATTGAAAAAGTAATAATATTCATTATTTACAGCATTCGAATTATATTTGTCAATTCAATTAATCGCCCTTAATTAAATTAAATTTACATTGACAGTAAAGTATTATACTTTGTTTCAATGAAATTACCTCACTTTTAATTCAATTTCATTTACTCTTACAATGAAATATTTCGGTTTACTGGAATTAAATTCATTTATGTTTAATTAAATTCAAACGTTTTTACGAACCGTTATCAAAAATTTAGAAGTACGCCAAAAAGTTGCAAATAAAGAATGGAAGCTTTGAAAAACAATAAAACATGAAACAGGAAATATTTCCTGAATATTCGAAGTTCGATTTTTCTAAATATTCTGAATATTCGAAGTTCGATTTTTCTAAATATTCTAAATATTCGAAATTTGAATCTCTAAACATTCGAAATATTCGAAATTCGAATTTCTAAATATCCGAAATTTTAATTTCTAAATATCCGAAATTCGAATTACTAAATATTCGAAATTCGAATTTCTAAATATCCGAAATTTTAATTTCTAAATATCCGAAATTTTAATTTCTAAATATCCGAAATTTTAATTTCTAAATATCCGAAATTTTAATTTCTAAATATCCGCCATTTTAATTTCTAAATATCCGAAATTCGAATTACTAAATATTCGAAATTCGAATTTCTAAATATCCGAAATTCGAATTACTAAATATTCGAAATTCGAGTTTGTAAATATTCGAAATTCGAATTTGTAAATATTCGAAATTCGAATTTCTAGATATTCGAAATTCGAATTTGTAAATATTCGAAATTCGAATTTCTAGATATTCGAAATTCGAATTTCTAAATATTCGAAATATTCAAAATTCGAATTTCTAAATATTCGAAATATTCAAAATTCGAATTTCTAAATATTCGAAATATTCAAAATCGAAATATTCAAAATTCGAATTTCTAAATATTCGAAATATTCAAAATTCGAATTTCTAAATATTCGAAATATTCAAAATTCGAATTTCTAAATATTCAAAATTCGAATTTCTAAATATTCAAAATTCGAATTTCTAAATATTCGAAATATAAGAAATTCGGATTTTTCTAAATATTCGAAATTCGAATTTGCAAAATATTCAAAAACAAAAGAACAATCATAGAATTCAAACGACGCAATCTCAATCGTCATTAATTTCCGTTGCATCTCTAACCTCAACTGCCTGATTTTTATCAATTTTTCTTTTCCCCCCTTTTTTTTTCCATTCGCGATATTTTTCCGTTTGATGAGAGAGAGATGAGAGTTATACGAGAGCGGTGGATAGGACTGCGCAGGAGATGATGCGAAGAGCGGTTGCAGCAGCTGTCGTCGTCCCGTCACACATAGCGGGCGGAGTTTTGTCGTTACGTGTGGCCGAAAGAAGCCGCATATAGAGCGTGATTGCGAATCCCGACGACGGTGAAGACGACGACGACCCCGAGACGTCGAGGTAGCCAGCCTGCGTACGTCGCGATGCAACGGGTCCGGGGCATTATTCCTATGCGTTTTCCACACTCTCACAGTACGGATAAAACATGGGATAAATGGAAACGTTATAGGTAGGGAGTGCGAGCCTACCGGATTATTTACCGTCGGGCACGTTTTACCGGCACTTCTATACGCGCTTTGCGAAAATCCCGCAGCGCATAATAATGTCGCAAATGTATATAAATATATCCCATTGTATATAAATACAGTGTTTCCCAAAACGAAATGTTATCCAGGGGGGAAGGGCAGGGGGGGGGGGAATTCTGAGTCGATTGATACAAGCATGTATGGTTGCCGGATTAACGCCTGAATTGTTATTAATTTTTAAAGGCATCCAATCATCAACT
>JAPYZJ010007843.1:0-16901 GCA_030522765.1 Ophioninae sp. B BG-2022a
ATCGATCGATTCGAGATCGTTCGACGGAATCGCCGCGAAGAGAGCGGCCGCGGCGGCTGCCGGAAAGGAGCAGAGAGAAGGATCCAACCACGGGGGCAGGAAAAAAAAAAAGGGAAAAAAAAGAAACAATGAGCACCGAGGAACAGTCGGGGCGGGGGAGAAGGGTGAAGCGCGAGGACCGCAGCGGAGACGGGACAGCGACTCGTGTACTTTGTACTTGTAGCGAATACCCGTTTCTTTGATCTTCCGTGACCCTTTGATCTCGCGACACTAGAATCCCTCTCGCGTCACCGTCTTTCCCCTGTTCCGGACTCGCCCCACTCGACGCTCGAGCGAGTACGGGTATTATTCCTCCCTCCGCGACTCGCCTCGCTCGGTCAAGTGCCGCTGCTGTTGCCGCATTGTACCGCCCGCGCTTTTTAACAAAACACTTTGAGAGAGTCTCTCCTCACCGGCAACTGCTGGCGGCTGCTCGTGTCGCTCCGCTACGCGTAGCCCGCGAGGGAAGCGCTTCGCGCGTTCTCCCCGAATAAAACTCCCGTCTTTTCCATCCGTGAGAGACGAGCCTCTTTGCGACTCGAACCCGATCACCGCCCGCTTTGCAAACTTTTTTCGCTCCTCCGCGAGCCTCTTTACTAATTTCCATTCCTCGGTCCTCCTTCTTTACCCCTCTTGCTTTGTCGCGTGCCACTTTGATCCTCCCGCGCCCCTTCACTTTCGAATCACTACGAATCGTGTTTCGTTCGTTCGAACGAAACACGATCGAGCGGCCTCGATCGATGCCAGCGGGGAAACGCGGCGCGGAAAAACAAAGGCTATCGCGCACGCGACACGCTCCGACCAACGAGGACCTTTTCTCAAACGGTTAATAAACGCGCCGGCGTTAATATTTTTTGGGCCAATCAAGCTTGGATCGAGCGATTCGAGACACGTGACAAATGTGGAGCTATGAAAACGAGTCGTGGGGAGAGGATGGAACGGAAGGCAATTAAAGAGGAAATCGAGAAATCTTCTCGAGACGCGCGATTCGTACCAACGATTCGCTCGTGAAATATAACCAAACTTTACGTTTCAACGAATTTAGATTGTCCCGGGATTCTCGACGCTTTGTGTCCCACCGAGGATGAAAGTCCTTTCGTGGAACCTCGTCAACGTTGTCCCGGAACATTTGACGTGCTGTCCGAGAGAAGGGTGCCCTGTAGCCTCGCACCTACTCTGAGGGAAATTGCTCTCGGCAGAAGATTGCGACGAAACAGACCGATCGTCGAAACTGGGGAGGAGGAGGAGGAGGAGGAGGATGAGGAAGAGGGTGATCAGACTGCTCCTCTTCGTCGTCGTAGTCGTCGCGATCGACGAGGCCCTGTGAGTCTCGCTGAGCTCTCCTTGACGAGTTTTAACCTCCAAACGAACCGGTATAATTCGGACAATGTTTCTCATTGAGGATTGCGCCTCGGCCGAGCAGGTCCAAGAATCCAGAGTCGAGACGATTGAGGAGTACCGCGGGTCACCGTCGGCGCGACCGCTCGATCGTCCTTCGGTCTTGGAGACCTGTTGCGAGAGAAAGAAATATAAGAGATTTTCCGATCGCGGCAAATGCGCGGCTATAGACGCGGATCGACGAGGATGATGCGCCCGCGTGCGCACGCGCGAACACCACCCGGTGTACATTGTTACACGAATAAAGTCGGTATTCGAGAAGAGTAGTCAGCGATCGAGAGTGCAGGGTCTATTCCGAGTGTTCAGGGCGATACGGAATCGCGCGTTATCGACGGCCCGTCAGGGCAGCTGAAAAATATTTCGGTTAGACAAAAGGGTAGCTGGCGCACCCTGGTGTCGATCGAGCGATCTTCTCGTCAGTAGTATCTCAACGCGCCGCGGCGGCGCGCCACCTCCCTAGCACCCCTCCACCTCGAACGGTAGAACGCTTCTGTCGACGCTCCCCGTGCGTCATCCTCGTACCGGTACCGGCTTTTTCGCGATTCTTCGCTCGATCGAAAAGTCGCGCTAGGAATTGGGCGACCCGTCTCGCAACGATAGAGAAAACAAAGATCGAAAAATCGTGAAACCGGGGCGAATCGATCGAGCCCGATTGCTCGTTGGCTTCGCTTGCGGCCGCTGAGAGCCCTTCCCCCGCACCGCTCCTGCCAAGGTCCTTGGCCGCGTCGGTCCAGCGTCGTTTCCGCGTCAGGATGCAGGGAACGATTATTGAAAATTTAAGCGGCAGGAAACTCTCGGTACTGGTGGTCCTGTTGATCATCGGGCAAATCGTTTGTTCCCTGATAGGTGGTCTGATCGGTAAGTACGAGAGTCGCGTTTTTCTATCGGGAAGAGACTCTCAAGCGTCGTTATTGTCCAACGCGCAGCGCCGACTCCCGCCAATAGCCAAAACATACTGGGCTCGCCGTGTCGAGACGCGAGAAGGAACGCCAGCCAGCCGGATGACGGAAAGTGGTATTACGCGCGAGGATCGGGTGCTTGCGCGCTCGTCGACACGGATCCCTTTTCCACGGAGCAACGTTATCTCGCTCACGAACTGGTTTACACGTTCAAAGTAGGAAGTCGCGTCGTCGCCCGCGCGTTCCATCTGGCTTAGCCCTGCTCAACGAATCGACAAATTTTCAGATGCCGAGTCCCCGCGACAACCAAGATCTGGACTTTTCGAGATGGCAGCAAAATCTCATCGGCGTATTGCAGATAGACGTCGTTTATCACGACCGGTTCGAAATTGGTAATTCGTAGCGGATAGGATCCCTCTAAAACGATAAAGGCTCTTACGACGATTGTATCGTTGACGCAGCTCCCAGGACGAGGATAACTCTGGACGCGAGGTTGGCTTACAGAAGCGCCGATGACGCTCCCGAAGACTGGAAGCCTTACGCCGCATCGGTGGTGGAAAGAAATCTCGAGTGCGGAATAGAAAACGTGCGTCTCTCAGCCTAAGAGCCCTAGGATAGAATCAAGCTAGACGTATAACGAGAAATTCGCGGTTGCAGAAACGGGAACACTACAACTACAATTGCAGTATGGTGCCGCTCTTCGAACTAGGATCTCTCCATCACGACTTTTATCTGCTGAATCTTCGTCTTCCCGCCGACACGGACCGAAACATAAATCAAGGATTGGGACACGTGACGGACCTGTGGCTAACGGTGAGTATCGTCTAGGAGCGACGGGAGTCTAGAGAGCGTCGATCCTTGGACTCGCGAGTCTCGATTCGTCGACAGGTCATCACTCAAAACGGGGGCTTCACGAAAGTTTGGCTCGGTCTGAAAACCGTATTTTTCCCTATCGTCCTGTTCGTTCTCGTCTGGTACTGGAGGAGGGTACGCATGTTGTCGAGGGAACCGGCGCTCCTCGAGTACATGCTACTGGCTCTCGGTACCGCTCTGAGCATTCTCAACGGTGAGTTGAGTCGTCTCGCGCGTTACGGCACGTACGCCGATTTCTCTCTCGCTCGTTTGACTCGATCTGCTCGCAGCGCCCCTCGAGTATCTGACTCTGGCCTACGACATGCCCTTCATGCTGCTCCTCGGTGACATCAGGCAGGGCATCTTTTACGCGACTCTCCTGTCGTTCTGGCTCGTATTCGCCGGTGAACATCTCATGGTGCGTAAAGAGTCGCGAAACCTCGTCGGATGCTTCGAAGCCCAAAGAAATCTTTCGGCTGACAGTTTCGTACGACCGACAGATTCAAGAGAGCGGTGAGCAAAGGAGGAGCCTCGAGTCTTACTGGCGTCATCTCTCGGCGGTCGGAGTCGGCTGTCTCTCGCTCTTCGTATTCGACATGTGCGAGCGAGGCGTTCAACTTCGGAATCCGTTCTACTCGATCTGGGTAACCGAGATCGGAACTCAATTGGCGGTATCCTTTTCTCGGGGTTCGCGTACCGCGCTCCTCTCGTATCACGTATATTCCTCAACAGTGGCGTCCAGTTGTCCTTTATCATTTTGGCGGGTATATCGGCCGGCCTTTATCTCCTCTTTCTGACTTATATGATCTGGAAGGTATTCATCAACATAAGTTTGAAGAGGGCGTCCCTGCCGAGTATGAGTTCGGCACGACGTTTGCACTACGAGGGCATAATATACCGCTTCAAATTCCTGATGATGACGACCCTCGTTTGCGCCGCCCTGACGATCGTCGGTTTTATTCTCGGACAGGTACTCGTCGCGGTACTCGTAACCCAAAGCCTCGTTCGAAACTCTTATCGGTCTCTCCGTTTGTTTGTTCGGGTTTTTTATTCGTTTGTCGAAAACGGTCCACAGGTCGCCGAGGGTCACTGGAAGTGGGACGAAGATACGCAGTTGGAGATAACGTCGGCATTTTTTACCGGTGTATACGGAATGTGGAACATTTACACGTTGGCTCTGCTCTGCCTGTACGCACCTTCTCACAAACAATGGCCGATCGAACCGTCCGGTGAGTCCTCGAAAATCCCCCCCTCGCCCATATCTATCTGGGTCTTCCTATATACGGGTTTTCCTCGATCGGTGATATATTCGACGAACGACTGAACGACAGATCACGGTACGAGCGAGGAAATTGAATTTTCGAGGCTCGCCACGGAACCGAACGAGATGCTGTCGCTGACCGGGCTCGCCAGTAAAGCCGCCCTGGACTAGAGGAAATCGGACAGCCCGGTGACGCTTCGTTTCCTCTGCCGACGCCCTCTCATCCTCCTCATCCTCTTTCTTCCAACGATTCGTCGATGCTTCCCTCGTCTTTTCTCACTCGAGACCAATTCTCATTGTTGTGATATTACTTAAGATTTTTCCATATATATTTATTTGACGCGGATAGCGGGGGTGTCGAGACGGGTACCGTTTCTCTCGCCACATATCAATATTGGGCATTTACGAATTACTGATACGACGATAGTTATTAACGGTACGAAGAATCGCGCGCACGCGCATACAGTATTGTCTCCCGATATTATGATCGATCGAGAGAAGGATCAACGGTCTTGGAGGACGAGCTCTGGCTCTCTCGCTTGTACTCTTGTCTCGGTGGTAGTTGACGTAATCGATAAACCGATAAAAGTGTATACTCGTATTAATCGTAACGAACAAATTCTACGTGTCTTTTTGTACGATAATTTTTGTAAAGATGGAATCTGTAGAAATGAGAATAAACTTGTATCGTCGTGTAGGACGTTTCGTCAAGATTTCTTCGAAAGCGTGAAGAAAGGCGGGCGGGCGCGAGGGCGCTTCGAGCGTTGCGACGCCAACGACGTCTCGCGGTTCGAACCGATAGCTGGGGGGAGGGGAGTCTCGACGCTTCGGAAATCGTCGAGAAGCGAGAGTCTGTTTACAAAGAGGGCGCGCGCGGTTGGATCGAGTAAAAAGTAGGTTGGAAAATCCAAGTTGGGGAATTGCGATCGTGGGACTGTAGGGTCGGTGCGTCAATCGCTCGTGGCGCAACGCATCTTTTCTCGAGGAAGAGAGTGCGGCGAAGCGGTGGACTTGTGCGCAACGACTCGCGTAGGTATCGATGCACGCCGAACGGTAGTACGGTATTTTGGCATAGACAGACGCGTAGCGGACGATCGAGAAAGAGAGAGGAGGGGGGGTGGAGCGATGTACGGCGAGGAGGGAAGGAAAGCGTTGGAAAGTGGTCGGTGGTGCGTGAGCGTTCCTCGTCGAGCCTGCTGATCGCGAGGGCCCCGGTGGGAAAAAGTGCAGTGCGGTGTTGCGCTCGCGAACGAAGCTATGCGGTGGAAGGTTCAAGAGCGAGAAAAAGGAACAAACGGAGCGACGGACCGAGGGAGTATCGCGTTGCGGCGGGGGCGATCGGTCGGTGACGAGAGAGCCCGGTTGGCTGGGAATCGAGGAAACAAGTTTGGAACAGCATAAGAGACAAGGCCAGGGAGCGCCGTGGGGGCTGTCAAGATCGTGTAGGATGCGTCGCGCGTACACGGAAGGACTAGGAAGGGTAGATCGGTGGGATTGAAGAGAACGGATGTGCGCCGAGAGAGAAAGAAGAAGAAGAAGAAGAAGCCCGTAAGTCCGCGCGGATAGACGCGGCCGAACAGATCGAGTCCGATCGCGAGAAGAATAAAAGAGCGGAGAGATAAGCCTCGATCGAAGCGTCGCGTGACTCGTGGGAGGAACGAGCGGTGGCGCTTCGTAACCGCGCCAGGTGATCTCGGTCGGTTTCGAGTCCGAAAGCGTCCCAACGAGTATCTTGCGTAGATACGGGCGAGTCGAGCGAGCGTCGGTAAAATGAGAATCGAGCCGGGATACGTATCGCCAGTTGTCGCGTGAGTCGAGACGAGACGAGTCGCGACTGTTCCTCGGGAGTCGTGAGACGGGACAAAGGGAGCTCTGAGTGAATCGGTGACGCGCGCTGCTCCTGGGGACGGAGCCCCGATCTCGTAGCTCTCGTCGCCGCTAGCCAAGTAGGGGCGGGGAGCTACAAAGAGCTCGTCGCTGACAAAGCTCTCGCGACAAATGTGACGTTTCGCTCGTTTGCCAATCGTGTCTCCGAATCGACGCGCGCATACACGACAGAGAGACGGGCGCACGCACACACACGTGCAACTCGACTACGTATCCGAAAGTCATCGCGTATTTTGTTTCTTCCTCTCGCTGGTCGCCTCGTCGAGTCCGCGCTACTGGATTACGCGCGACGTACTAGACCGAACGACGAGTGCGAGAAGCGAGGAAGGAAGGAGTGGCCAGCTTGTTTGCAGCTGTTGTGCGACGAGAGAGAGAGAGAGAGAAAGAGAACGATTGCTCGAGGGAAACGCGGCTCACGGGAAAGAGGGAAATCGCGAGGTCGCGAGGAAGGACAAAAGACAAAAAAACGTGGGTCGAGAGGACGCGAACGATTGGCGATCGAGGAGTGCAGGGAAATGTTTGCCTCGTTGGTGTAAACGACGTACCTCTTTGTCATCAGTGGGGGGGGGGGGGGCGCTCGAAGCGCACAGTCGCGACTCCGACGGTCGGTGAGGGGGTCGCGGTGGGGGAGGGCGGCCCGAGTGGTGGGGAGCGACCGAGGCATTTCTCCATCTCTCAGCTGATCAGTGTTTTTCGGTGCGCGGGGTACGGCGGCGGTTGCTCGACGAAGACGGCGCTCCCGACGACGACTATCGTTCGTAGCGCGCGCTCTTCGCCGCGTGTATTCGACGTAGCCTTGATCTCGAACGTACGGAAGCGAGATTTGAATTTATCGATACGAAGCGTCGCGGCGGCGGCGGCGGCGGCGACGGCGACGTCAGCGGTCACGAGAGTCCCAGTGACGGCGAACCCGAGAAACGAAAGAAGCAAACCGCTGCGAATCGCGCGATAAACAATGTCGTCGCCGAGCGCCGGAAAACGTCGTATGGACACGGACGTAATCAAACTGTATCCTTTTACCGAGACGTATTCGTTCTCGAAAAATCCACGAGACTCGTCGAATCCGGAAACTCTCGTGGGTGAGGCTCTGCCCGATATGTTATGATTATCCAGTTGCTCGAATCCTCTAGGACGGATCGTTCGGTCCGTCCACCTTTGTTCCTCCTCGCGTGTACTCGAGACTCGTGCGCATGCGCGGACACGCGCGGTCATCGACGAGGGGAGCGGGACCCCAGCTGTTTGAAAATAGCCGCGCGCGTCGGTAATCCCCCCCCCCCCTCCCCACCTCTGACTCCCTTCCATCGTAGCTTTCGGCTATCTCCCGAGCATTTCCGAGTCGACCCGAACTCTCGTTGTTTCCGTTACATTATCGTCGCTGCCTTTCCAAACAAACCGATCGAAGCGTAACCGGGAACGATCGTTTGTCAAAAAACGGGCACGTATTTTCCTGAACTCGTGACTCGATAAACGTAAACAGCATAGAGAGCAAACACGAGGTGACCATTTTGGGAGGACTCAACGAATTTTCCGTGAAATTTTACGGACCACGAGGGAGTGAGTATTTCGGCGATTGGCCGCGAGTTTCCACGAGTTTCCGCGGGGCGGCGTGGGGCAAGGGTGTGGAGGTTGAGGGTCGAAGAGAAACGGGTCACTGGGTCGAGAGCGTCGCGCGTGCAGTGCAGCCAGATCGCGTGTAAAAGTTACCCCCTCTCTAGTCTCTTGGAGGCTAGAGAGGGGGTAACATAGCAGCCAGGGCGCGTGTAAAAGTTACCACCCCCTCTCTAGCCTCTAAGAGACTAGAGTGGGGGTCGATTTTACACGCGATCTGGCTGCACTGCGCGCGTGTCGCGTCCCTCGGCCAACGCGCTTGCCTTTCGCCGCTTCTCGTTCCTGTTGTTGTTGTTTTTGTTGTTGTTGCCGTCTCTCGGGGCGAAGAAAGAAACAGAAGAATGGAGAAGAGAGAAAAGGAATTTGAAGGGATCGCGTTAACTTTTAGCACCGTACGAGGGCGGAATCTGGAAAGTGAGGGTTCATCTACCGGAGCATTACCCGTTCAAGTCACCCTCGATCGGCTTCATGAACAAAGTTTATCATCCAAACATCGACGAAGTCTCGGGGACCGTTTGCCTCGACGTTATAAATCAGGCTTGGACCGCGCTCTACGGTAAGGTCATGGACTCACATTTCGCGAGTTTTCGAAAATCGACAGGATCGATTAACCTCGGCTCTCTTTTCAGATTTGTCCAACATCTTTGAGTCGTTTTTGCCGCAGTTGTTGACATATCCGAATCCGATCGATCCACTGAACGGTGACGCGGCCGCCATGTATCTTCACAAGCCCGACGAGTACAAGAAAAAAGTCGCAGGTTTGTTTGTTTGGGTTTGTTTGGGTTTCGGTGCAACTCGTCGCGGTCGTTCGATTCGTATAACCAACGTACGCTTCGAACGCAGATTACGTGAGGAAATACGCGACGGAGGAAGCCCTGAGAGATCAGGAAAATGGCGGAACCGGAAACGGAATGTCCTCCGACAGCGAATCCTCGATGAGCGATTTTAGCGAGGACGAAGCACAGGACATGGAATTGTAACCAAAAATTGTTTCACCGTCCGTACGGCTGACCGCCGCGGGATCGTCATCGGCTTCGCGAAGAATCCTCGCCGCGATCCTCTAGTTCCGATCGACCGGAGGAACGGAGGCACCGGAAGTCGCTCTCGCTTCCGCATCTCCATCCATCGGTAGGAAGACCAGCGAAGTTCCGTTCCCGAGTTGCTTCTCGATCTCCTCACGGATTCAAGCGAGATACACCGACTCGTTGCGCCACCCCGCGGGCTTTCCTTTTTTTTTTCTTCCTTCACGCGGTTCCCCAACCGTTTCCCGTTGTTTCGTTGATACCTTAGAATATAAATAATAATAACATCACTAATTACGATAATAATAAGAAGAAGAGAGAAAAGAGGACACGAGAGAGCGTTAACGATAGCACGACGATGATATCGACACTAGTTGTGTAGCAACGACGACGACGATGACGAGAACGACGACGGGCGCGAGTTTCTCCAGAGACACGAATACGTACGTCCGTAGCGCGAAAATCAAATGTTGCCACTTTACTCTTTCTTCTCTTTCGTTGGATCTCTAGTTTTTTTTTTCTAACAGACACATACACGCGCGCACACACACACACATACACACGCATACGTACATATATATTTTTTTAACGGATTCACTCGTTGATGAATCGGCGAATGAACGAACGCGTGAAACTGAAGCGTTGGAGTCAATGGGGGGGGGGGGGGGGGGGGGGGGGGGCCGATTTTCAGATATCCCACGAAGCGGCTTTGTAGATGAAACGCGCGAGAAAACGGGGAAAAAAGGAATCTTATCGAAAATGGTTTCGGTCGGTAATTTATCGGCGCGTTATTGAATGAAATCTTAAGTAATTTCCCGTAGATGCACCGTGGTGCCGTTGGGCGCGCATGCGCGTCGGTGCGTCGTTTCGTTCGTATCTCCGTTCGATTAAAATCGAACGTGGGTGCTACCGTTCGATCCGGTCGAACAGTTCGTAAAACTTGGCCGTTGAGTGCCACGGGGAAGTACGACGAGCGGGTGAGTCGCTTCGAGCGGTGTGTTTCGGTAGCGCGTGAAAGAACGAAGGAACGCGGCGAAGAGTGGCGATTGGTCGCGAGAGAGGGAGCGCCGATTAACGCGAACGGGATTTTACGGTACTTGTCCACCGTGGCAATAATTATCATCGGAGAGGAAAAAGAGGAGACTACTCGTATATACGAGTGTTGTTTTCCTCGGAAGCGCTCGTTTACTCGCTCTCGTTGTTTCGGAGCTGAGTAGGAAACCCGAAATTCAATTGATCAGAAAGTTCAAAATTTCGAATTTTTATAGTCCGAAACTACGTATTTCGTAAAAGTTTACGGAATCTGAGTTTGTTTGGGTTCGTTGGATTGATTTTAAACAAACTCAAACAAAGCCAAAAATTTACGAAATTTGTAGTTTCGGTATATTCAAATTCGGAATTTTGAGCCTTCTGGTCATTCAAAGTTCGGGTTTTCTACCCGACCCCGTTGTTTACTTCTTCCTCGGTCGCGCCATTCCCGCTCGTTGTCGCTGCCGCTGTCGTTCGTTCGGTCGCTGTCCGCCCAACCGCCCGCTCGCGATCCTCGCGCAAATTTTCTCATCGAAGAATGTACAAAGGTGTCGCGCGGTTAGCGCCTCTCCCTCCCCAGCCCCGTGCCACGTTCGTTGGTCGGTTGATCGGTTCCGCCGCGTTTCCCTTGGTTCGCGTTGAGCGAGGGTGCGCGTGCGCGACCTCTGTGGCGAACCTGTGCCCTTGGAGGCTCTCGAAAGCGAGAGACCGGAAACCCCGGCGGCGCGCTCGCGACAACGGAACGGCGGAAGAAGGAACGCGGGACGCAACGCGGAATACACTATTACAAAATATTTATTATACATAAGGAAACAAAAAGATAACGATTGTAAGCGGATTAAGAAAGAATATTGAAACAAAAACGAAAAAAATGAAGAAAAAAAACAAAAAAACAAACAAACGAAGATATATTATATCGAGACGGGTGGTGATCGAAGAAATGTAATTTTTTGGTACAATAAAGAGGTAAAGAAAACAACAAAAAAAGGGTGGTATCTCGAGGGTCGGGGGGGGGGGGGGGGGGGCCCGGGTCGAAGCCCCTGGAAACAATGGGGAAAAAGTTTCGATCGAGCGTGCCTCGTCGTACGATGCACGCCTCGCTCGGTTTCGTCCCTCGTCGCGGCGCGTTCGCGAAACGCAACGATGCGAGCGTTATTACCGCTCGAGGAGAGTCCCACCGCTTGTGTGTATCGAACGAGGGGCGCAGAGGGGTGTGGGAGAAAGAAAAAAACAAGAAAAAAAAAAAAATCATCGATTCTCGTAACACGTGTGTGTTTTGACGAGAGACGCGCCGCGACCTTCGACCGCCGAGCGTGTTTATTATCGCTGAAGAAAATTTCTTCGCGGATCGGAACAGACTCGCGATTTTCGCGGGGTTGCGAACGTCGGAGAGCGCGGAGGGGGGGCCAATTATAATAATACGTTTGATTCGCGATCAACGGGTGGTTATTTCTGGAGCACAATCGGAGAAACGCGAGGTGGGGTGGGGGCGGCAGGCAGGTCTTTCATCGTATCGTCGATAAGTACCGCGCGGCGAGGAAAACGAAGAGCGAGAGGGAGACGGTGGAGGAAGCCGGTTTTGCCTCGGGGCGGCGAGGAACGGGAGGGCGCTCGCGGTCGAGTCGCGCGCAACGGCGTTCCAGCAAAATCTGACTAGGGGGGGGAGGGGGGCTCTCGGGCACGAGTCTCACCGATAGGTGGCTCGCTGGACCGTTAGTCGGCACGGAACCACCGAGTACGAGACTCGTTCTCGAGTCGCTCGCCACCTCCCGAGTAGCCTCGCGATAAATAAAGAGCCCGTGCGCAAGCGCGTCTGCGCGCGCAAGTGCCACTCCAGGAATAATCTCTCGGGTACTGGCGCGGCTCGAGCGGGACTCGAGCGTGGCTCGAACGCTCCGCGTTCAGACGTCGCGAGTTTCGGTCACGCGACTCTTCGCTCGGTTCGAACCCGGCGAGAAGATTCAGGGACGGCGCCGCGAGTGTCCGGGTTTCCTCGATAAAAGATCTCGCGAGGGCGCCTGTCGATCTCTCCAGGAACTCCCCGCGTATTTTATCCCCCGCAGTTTCGACAGGATTGTTGCTTCTCGTAATTGAATTTGCCGAGTCGCCACCGCAGCCACGTAGGCGCTTCGCTCGCTCGAGATTTTCACAACGAGCGAACGCCGAAACAAGTCGCGCAACTGCGGAAGAGGATCGGAGGTTCGAGAGCGGCTATAGACGCTCTCTACGAGTACGTACGAAACAAAAAGCGAATCTCGTCGACAGGGGGACGGTGAAGAGCAGCGCGAGCGCGCGAATCAGCCGCGAACCGTCGGTTGGACGAAAGAGGTGGAGGAGGATGGCTGGAAGCGCGCGAGAGTCTCTGGCCGCCCGTCCGAACCGGCCGCGCCGTTGATCGCTCGCGTCGCTTTCCCTCCGCACTCTGCGATCGATCGCGTTCAAAGTGCACCCCGCGCGGATTTTTATTTGTTCGCCCTGTTCTCCCGACGTTTCGCGAAGCGCGTCTCGGATCCGCCGACCGAAACGCGAGTCCTCTTTTGGTCGCGCGTCCAAAAAAAAAAAAAATTCTCCGGCGACACGCGCGCTTCCCGATTTCCTCGCCGATTTCCAAATCTCTGTTTTTCCTCTCCGAACGATAACCCGAACTGGTTCACAGGTGGCGGGGAAACGCGCGCGACCGCTCGCGCGGGAGCTATGAAAAGCTCCGTTGGATCATCCGAGTGAACGAGTCGGAGCGGATTGTCCTTGGTCGCTCGACGACCGGATTGCGTTGTCGCCGCAGCCTCCAGGATGGCCGAGCTACTCGGATCGGCGAGTTTTCTTCATCTCGGCGACATCGTCAGCCTGTACGCCGAGGGAAACGTCGCAGGATTTTTATCGACGCTTGGGTGAGTAGACTCCCTCCGGATTGCGTACGCCCTCCTCGTTTGTCGCGATGCGACGCGCGACAGTTTCGCTCCAACGGGTGCTCATCGCGTCGTAAAAAATAACGGAAAAAAATATCGAAGGAAAGAGAGGAGAGAGAGAGAGAGAGAGAGACGAGAGGTCGCTTTGGCCGATCGCGGGGGGGGGGGGAGGGGGGGGGGGCGCACGCCCGACCCCGGGAGTAATTATTCCCGTTCCCGTGCGCGATACGCGATTTTATTCGATATTCCTCGGTCGCGTCTCGTTTCTCGAAATTTAAGACGAGCGAGCGGAAGCGCCCCCTCGAATCGTCTAACTCGCCGAGTTTCGAGTTTCCGAGTCTTGAATTACGCCTCGGTTATGACGAGATCGCGTTTCCCCGGGATGAAACTCGCCGCTCGTCACGGCGGGGAAGACACAACCCCGCGAATTCTTCTTTGAGAAGAAACGCGTACGCGTTCTCCCCCCTCCGACGGCCGATGAAGCGTTGGTCTGTTTATTTTTTCCTTCGAGCGCTCTAGCGTAACGGCCGCGCGCGAAGGAATTCGATCGATGCAGGGACGAAACTAATCGGTTGGAAGTAACGTCGCGGCCGAGCCGTTAAAAAAAAAAAGAAGAAAAAAAAGTGGTACAAACATCGCGCGCACATTTTCCTGAGAAGCGCGTTAAAATCGATGATTCGTGTGTCGACAGGCTCGTGGACGATCGATGCGTCGTATGTCCCGAAGCGGGCGATCTGACGAATCCACCGAAAAAATTTCGAGGTACGTCGTCGGCGTCGAGGAGGAGAAGGAGCAGGAGGAAGAGGCGAGCCGGAAATCGGGCCGGCTCTCCCGCTGATTGTTACACGATTGCCCTCTCTGAATTTCAGACTGCCTCTTCAAGATATGTCCGATGAATCGTTACTCCGCTCAGAAGCAATTCTGGAAAGCGGCGAAACAGAGCGCCAGTTCGAGTACCGACGCCGTTCTTCTCAAGAGGCTTCACGTGAGTTTTAGTCCCGAAATTCTCTTTGCTTTTTGTCGGGTGTTCTCGGCGCCGAAGCCGATCTCGCGAAACTCGGACGATCGAGCGCACGCGTAATATCTCACGTGCTTTTCGCAGCACGCCGCCGAGATCGAGAAGAAGCAGAACGATTCGGAGAACAAGAAGCTCCTCGGAAGCGTCGTTTCGTACGGGAACGTGGTCCAGGTAAGGTAGTCGCGCGTATCGAGGTCGCGTCAAGGTCGCGTCAAGGTCGCGCCAAGGGCGGTTCTCGTTCTAACCGGTTTTCGTTCTGACGTGGGGCAGCTCCTCCATCTGAAATCGAACAAATACCTGACGGTGAACAAACGTCTGCCGGCGTTGCTCGAGAAAAACGCGATGAGGGTGTATCTGGACGCGAACGGAAACGAGGGCTCTTGGCTGTACATAATGCCGTTTTACAAGCTGCGAAGCGACGGGGACAGCGTCGTCGTCGGGGACAAGGTTATACTAGAGCCGGTAAACGCCGGGAGGCAGGGACTTCACGTCGCCGCGAATTACGAACTCGCCGACAATCCTGGATGCAAAGAGGTCAACGTCGTAAATTCGTCGACCTCGTGGAAAGTGACCCTCTTCATGGAGCACCGGGAGAATCAGGAAGAGATACTCAAGGGCGGAGACGTTGTCAGGCTCTTTCACGCGGAGCAAGAGAAATTTTTGACGATGGACGAATATCGAAAGAAGCAACACGTTTTTCTCCGAACGACCGGGAGAACGAGCGCTACCGCCGCGACGAGCAGCAAAGCTCTCTGGGAAGTCGAGGTCGTTCAACACGATCCCTGTCGGGGTGGAGCTGGCCACTGGAACTCGCTGTTTCGTTTCAAGCATCTCGCGACCGGGCAATACCTCGCCGCCGAAATCGACACGGACGAGCCTCCCGACCTCCCGACCAAGTCCAAGCGAGGTTTGCTCTCACTCTCTCTCTCTCGCAATTTTACTGTATAAAGTCTTGAATGGCGGAGTCCCAGTGTACATTGATGATCTCTTCGACCGCCTCCATCCAGATATTCGAACAAGTGGTAGATTGTCACGAGTTCCTTTCGTGATTCCATTTTCAAGGACAAATTTATATCTCGACTCTGTTACTATTTCGGCAATGCGCATATGGCCTGTTCTACCTCAAAACATCGTGGCTATCCCATAGATCTATTTAAGAATCGATTGTACAACTTTTTGCTGGAAGATGAAATCAGCGAGCTTGGTAGATAATGTGCGCCGTTTTCTGTATACTGGCTTCTGATTTCATTTATATCATTTCTCATTATTTTATATTAATTAATATCTATCATATTTTTTTCTGTAATTTTGTAGTAACTCCATTTACGGTACTTATTTTGTACATTTTTTATTTATTTTTGTATTATTTTTATTATTTTCTGAATTTTTTGTATTTTCAATATTTGTTGAGATTATTATGTTGCCCGATAGTTAATTCTAGAGCATAATAAAATTTATCATCATTATCATCATCTCTCTCTATCGTCCTCCTCGTCGCTCGAATCAGCCTCTTTTCCTCCGACAGAAGCACCCGGTGCCGTCTACCGTTTGGTCTCGGTGCCCCACAGCAACGAGATAAGTTCCCTGTTCGAGCTCGATCCGACGACTCTGACCCGGGGTGACAGCCTCGTTCCGCAGTCATCCTTCGTTCGACTTCATCACATATGCACCAACACGTGGGTTCATTCGACGAGTGTACCCATAGACAAGGACGACGAGAAGCCCGTCATGTCCAAGGTTCGTGAGTACGGCCGGCAAAATCGACGAGCCCTTGTAACGTTGGTTGGTTGTGATCGATTCGTTCGGTAGGTCGGCTGCGCTCTCAGCAAGGAAGACAAAGAGGCTTTCGCCCTGCGCTCCGTTTCTCCGGTTGAAGTTCGCGATCTCGACTTTGCCAACGACGCTTGCAAAGTTCTCACCGGGATGAGCGGCAAACTCGAGAGAGGAACGATATCGCACAACGAGAGACGAGCGGTGACTAGCCTCCTCCAGGATATTGTTTACTTCATAGCCGGCCTGGAAAACGAGCGAAACAAATCGGAGGCCCTCGAGCTCGTTGTCTCGAACGCCAACCGGGATCGTCAAAAGTTACTCAGGGAACAGTACATACTCGGCCAATTGTTCAAGATACTTCGAGCGCCATTTTTGGAATCGGCCGAGGGTGAAGGACCCTTTCTCCGAATCGAAGAACTCAACGATCCACGTCACGCGCCCTACAAGTACATGTTTCGACTATGCTATCGTATCCTCAGGCTCTCGCAGCAAGACTACCGAAAGAATCAGGTACGGAACATCCGCTCTCGATCTTTTATCATTTTATCGTTCTCTTATCGCTCTCTCTCTCCGCTGCCGCCAACCACCATCCAAACGCTCTTTTCGCCTCGCGCAGGAGTACATCGCCAAGCACTTTGCCTTTATGCAAAAACAAATCGGTTACGACATCCTTGCTGAGGACACGATCACGGCTCTCCTCCATAATAATCGCAAATTATTGGAGAAACACATAACGGCGGCCGAGATCGAAACGTTCGTTGGCCTCGTTAGAAAAAACATGCGCACCTGGGAATCACGTTTTTTGGATTATCTCTCCGATCTTTGCATATCGAACAAGAAAGCTATCGCCGTTACTCAAGAATTGATCTGCAAGAGCGTTCTCAGCGAAAAGAACAGGGACATACTCATCGATACGAGGTACCCGACTCTTTTTCCTTGTACCTTTTTTTTTTCTTTTACGTTGCCCGCCTCGTTTAACACTTTGAACGTCTCTTTCCCGGTGGGCCGCGCGAACGCGACACGCAAGAATAATGAAGACTCGGGTGGAAGTCGAGGAAGACGCCGAGGACAGAACGGAGAACGAGGAGGAGCCTCGCATAACCGTGATCGAGGAGCTCGAAGTTTGGCTCGTTTGGAACGATGGAACGGTTCGTAGCCCGTTCCGTCCCGTAGCTCACTCTCTCTTTTTTTTTTTTTTTTTCCTCTCTG
>JAPYZJ010007844.1:0-22390 GCA_030522765.1 Ophioninae sp. B BG-2022a
ATGATAGCAACATCCTCTATGGACCTGGCATTGATGACTCAGTGTGAGGTATGTCGATAAAATTCGCTTATAAACGTTTTAACTGGATTTTTTTGTGTTCAAAAGTTTAAAGCGTTTGTCCTACAACTCACGTTTTCAAAGTCGGTGCCCCTGACAACTCCAAAACTACTGCACCGATCCTTTTAAAATTTTAAACACTATTTCTGCACACCATTTATGAGGTGACGCCGTCGAGTTTTTTTTTTGTTCATAATTTTGATTTCGCGATAACAAATTAGCAGATTTTTTCCTACAAAATTGTGTTTTTCACTTCAAAGTGTTCGAAAAAATGAAAAAAAAAAATTGAAAAGAAAAACTCGACAGCGTTACCTGGGGAAAACTATTATCTAACGAATGAACTTTGATTTTTTTATTTCAGATGATCCAGCACCAAGGTATGAGGGGCACCGCAATTCAACTCTTTTTCGAGACACGTCCGAACAATTGCTGCCATTGCCGTATTTTTTAATATTTCTTTGTACAAATTTGATGAACCATTCTTCGAATGTCATACTTCAATGTACCATTGGTTGAGTAAATAAATTTTAACTGGGTCGTCAGAAAAAAAATCACGAAAACATGGCTTTTTTCGTATGATTTGACCTTACACCTTCCTTAAGGCGAAATAATCACAAATCAGATAATGATAAACATTTCTTAATAATCGTTTGAACAATTAAACTATAGGTATTCTTCTAACAAAATCACATTAATTGAGATAAATAATTAAAACCACTTTGGCATAATCAGCATTTTAAAAAACTCTAGTTTGATTGGTATTAGGCACTTTGGCGGGTAAAACCAGTCAGTAGGTTGCTAATGCTGGTCAAGCTTTGTTCAGGCATGAGTCGCAAATGTAACCCTCAGGAGAGTCACATCCAGAGCACTCAACGTGTGCCCAGAGACCACACAGCACACATCTACACCACAGCTCGTTATCACGCCCATAATCATCGCAAATTATACATTCGTTTTCGTAGTCCTCGTCAGCATCGGTGTCTTCATCTTCACGCAGGTCTGTCATTTCTACTTTCGACTCCGACAAACTCTCATTGCGTTTGTTTTTATCTTGAAGCACTCTCCTTTTAGCTTTTTTCACTTCCATCGATTTTCCTTTTCTTTTAACTGTCTTTTATTCGGTTTTTATTTTAAGAGTTGGCTTTGAAATGGGTTGGCTTCGTCTTTTAGGCATTCTGAAATAATAAAAAAACATTAATATCAACATAAATAATAGCCATGGCTACCAATTTCACTTGCGGTTAATACCGGTCAGAATGACCGGCATTGCCCGACTCGAAACATTTCGGTAAAAATATTCTAGATAGGAAATCTGACCAAATAAGTTAAAAAACGATTATCACTCTAAATGCTAAATAATTATGGTGCAACAATCCTGGGTAACAATGTAAGAAACGTAAAATTATAAACACTCACCTCTTATTGTTTTACCCCGAAATTTTACATCAACTAGGCGCGAAAACAATCGACGTGCGTTATGGAGCGGGGACCGGGGCGCTGCCGCTCGGCAACATCATGCCACTCGCTGTGTATGTGCTCGTACGTCGGAACGCGGTAGTTTGTGAGATGTTATATTTACCGGTATTACCTCCTGACCGGTATTACCCGGTTCTACCCTAAACTAGAAACATTCCCGAAAAAGAAATCTTAACATTTTGTTTACCAAGTTGAAATTATTTTTTTTTTTAAAAAAGCACATTTTTTCAAACCTGAAAAAAACATTCAAATTTCATAATAGTTTAGTTCTCCTCAGTTCAAATAGAGGCAATATATATGAAAGTGAAATTGGTGTATGTTTTTTTTTGTTTTAGATGAAAATTACGACCTCCATCTGTCCCGCCGATCGGAAACAACAGTTGCACGAATGTGCATAAAAATCAGATGCAGGTTAATATTTTTCTTTAAAAAAAAATGTTTCCCCATGTTCAGACATGCGATAAAATAATATAAAAACTTCGCTTTTTTATCGTAAAAAAATGCAACAAAAAATCGAAGTCTTTAGCCTTCTAACGCTGGATTCCCCCTTAAGGGCGTTCGCGCAGTTAGAAAGGGGGCGAACGGATAAGGACTAAGAGGTGGAGGAATAGAAACGTAAAGAGGTTGAATAGGGGAAAAAGCACAAAACACTGTACGGTGCTTAAGATAGAGATTTTTAATAAGGAGATAAGATAAAAAGAAGAACGGTCTTGAAAGGAGTGCTAGCTGGACAAATGACATAAACTGCTGCTTACGAGAACAGGAGGCAAGTCAATCGAATATCTCCGTCCTGACGATACAGCGGATTATGGCGGCTCTACCAATGCGTGCGACAAAATAGATTGTGATCCATGTAAAACTTACAAAGTACCCAACGCATTCCAATAGACTTTGATCAGCCGAACGCAGCGACATGTGTACATAAATTATTCGACCTGTAATAACATAAATAAATAACATAAATAATATAATAAAGTAACATAATTATATAATAATATAATAAAGTAATAACATAAATTCCATTTAGTAAATAAAAATAATTTCCTGGAGGAGAAAACTGATCCGTTGGCCGAGCGGGCCAAAGCGCGATCAGCGGATCGGGAGGTCCCGGCTTCAAACCCTAGTAGCATCTGAGATTTTTTCTTCGAAATTTTTCGATAAAACTCGTCCCGCGGCCGGGTGGTGAACCTGGGACCGGCTGTACTGGCTTCGGTTTTCCGCAATTTCCCTATGCCCATGAGAGAAATGGCAAAAACGGTATCAAGGGGGGAAGTCGGTTGCGACCGCAAAGTGGGGGAAAAACCAAAAGAAGAGGAAAAAGGATAAGAGGGGAACAGGAGGAAACTCCCGAAAGAATGTATGGGCAGAAACAAAAATAAAAATATAATTAATAATAATACCGATGATGAACTCGTAGCTCTGTAATTTAATTTAATCGAGACCGTACCCGTCGGGTGCCGCAAAAAAACAACTAATCGACATATCGGAAGTTTGTAATCGGTGTACCGGGCCATATCTAAATTCGACGCTTCCAAAGCAATCGAGTCTATCGATTCTTTTGCAATACGCCAAAAGTGCTCACATTCAGAAGGATGTAAAAAAATCGATTTTTTTTTACCAAAATCGCGAAACAAACGTGCATCTGACTTTTGTGCACATTCGTGACACTGTTGCTTCCAATCAGCGAGACAGATAGGTCTCGTAATTTTTATCTAAAAACAAAACAAAAACCATACACCATTTTCATTTTCATATACTTTTGCTTTACGTGAACTAAGAAAAAATAAACAATTATGAAATTTGAATGTTTTCTCAGGTTTGAAAAAATGTGCTTTTTTGTAAAGAAAAAAATTATTTCAACTCAATAAAAAAATGGTTGAGAGTTTTTTTGTCGGAAATGTTTTCAGTTCAAATAGGAAAGAAAACAATACTCAAGCTAACAAGCCTTGGTTTGTTTTGATTAGTCGTCTAGTTTTTTTTACAATCAAGCCCACCAGTTCAGAAAAATCGTAAAAACAAAAACTTGAGAAAACGGGGTTTAAAGTTTTTGATAAAAATATATTACTTCTCGACTACTTACAGTTATAATACGCTAATCAGATATTCCTGCGCCATGAAATAATCCTTTTTCTGCCTGGAAAGAATAATTCAAATGATTCATGAAATATTTCAGGGTTCTGTTACAAATTTTACGTACCGTAGGTTTTCGATGCACGCCAGTCTAGCTTTTTAAACTTAACCCGGCGAGAGTATATCAGAATATGTCATACCCACCATGTTGTCTTTAAATGTCGTTGCAAATTCATTGTAACTTGTTCCCAGTAATGTGAAATATAAACAATGTTAAAATAGTGCGTATGTTTTATTTCTGATGCCTTACATATACAGGGTGTCCCAGCTAAGAATGTCATCCCTGAAATGGGGGGTAGGGGGTGAAATTCTAAGACGATTGATATAAGCATGCACGGATCCCAAATCAACCCCTGAATTGTTATTAATTTTTTACGGCAGCCAATCAGACGCGCCCCGAGGCGGGCCTACGTCGGTGGGTGACACGCACGTGTGTTAGTGCCCGAGTGCCCGGAGGGGCGGTACCCCCACCACGCGGACACTGCCGCTCGTCAGTGTGCGCTTGTACGTGGTAGTGTGCGACAAAAAATGCACTATCGTTGCGCGGGCGGCCGAGCCGATGTCATAGCTGTTATTTGTTATGGTTTTTAGTGCGTTTGGCTTTTTTTTTTAGGGAGCAATTCCGGCCTCGACGGCACACGCTGTTACCTCTGTCTGTAACCTGTCCTTTCCCGTCTGTCCCTACTAAATGTATTGCAACTATGTATTCGGTAATAATCCACCGAATCCCCCATTTCAGGGATGACATTCTTAGCTTGGGCACCCTGTATATATATTTTTTTTATTCTCCCTAATTTTTCCGACGCACACTCTTGCGGGTTGTTGCATGTCTCCCGACTTTTCCCTTTTGTTTTCCCTGTATCTCCGCCTTTCTACAACGCTTTTTCCATTTACTGCTAACTTCCCCTCTCCTGTATTCACCGAGTCATTTCTGACGCGGGGATAGGGAAACTGCGGAAAACCTATGCCATTACAGTCGGTCGCATCAATAGTCGGCCAACGGATCAGTGTTTCTAATAATTTATAATATATTCCTTTTATAATAAAAAATAATAAAAACAAAGCTTTTTCTTAAAAATCTAGTTTTACAACCAATTTGGTAAAAGGGCATGTCAAACCTGTCACATACTTCTGTTACATTTTTTCACTACACTCTTAGCTGGTTAACTATGATTACTGTTGGGTTAATAACCCGTATCTCCCAAGAAATCTATTCACAATTATTATTCTACGATTGAATCTGCAATCTTTTACGACACCCGAATCGAAAGTTGTTCTGTTCAGAAGTCCAAGCGCATTCAATATACGTTTATGCGCGCAGCCGACGCGGCTGTGGTAATCCAGGTAAAGCGCTCGTACGCGTTCATCGCTGCGGCGATGCCAAATTATTTGCGCGCAACGGACAATCGAACTGTCGCGGGCGCGCGATAGTTGGGCAGTCTCGTCTCAGCCAAGAGTCCCTGCGCCCAACTCCCCAACACACATTTTTTACATCCAACGGGATTGACGATATTCCGATCCAGCAGGATCGACGACTGTACGTCAAGAATGGCAAGGGAACAGCAATAGCTCGAGATTCCCGCTCTTTGGCATCAATCCTCGTACCGACGCGGAAGGCAACTGCTCGTTACCTGACGATACGAGGATCATATTCCCCGACGTTCAAATCACGACAACCTGTACAGCGGAGTATGCACGAGAATCCGTGGTTCGAGGAAATGAAAGACAGCCGTAAACTAATGTGTATAATTAAATGCAGATCACAGCGTAGAAGTGAAGACTGGAAAGCAAAGTAAAAATTGGAGGCGACCGCTGACCGAGTCCACGGCGATAATGCGCAGGCTACTAGGATTCTCGCAATATGTCCACTATGTCCACTCAAATCTTCCGTTTGAGTGAATGCAGTTTATTCAATGGTGATTAACGATTAGGAACGATAATAGGATGACGAGGGATTACAGGTAACAGAAGATGTCGAATAATTTCGGTTCCTTGCTTTTGTTTGTTTTTATACTTGTGCGAAATAGGACTGATACAAAATACCCATTGCGTTCGTCGCGAAAAGTGCAAAGCACGTCCACCAAGTGGCAAGGCCGAGCAAGCCTCGAAATACTTCTGTCGTGAAAATGTTTTTTAACGAGCCGAAGGCCACCTGAATTTCCGCTGCTGCTCGAGCAACGTCTTTTTCCGTTCGTTCGTTCGACTCATGTTTCAGTTCCGCCATCACTCGAGCGCTTTCGATCGAACAGGTGTCCATTTCCAACGGTGAACCGTTCCACGTGTACCCACCTACACAAATTTTCCGCTGTACTATTACGTTGCATCAAATTTGCATTCTCTATTTTTGTTCAGTAATAAGCGAATTTACGCGACCCCGTTAAGTGCGGTTTCGCTTTAGCGCGAATTTCAAATTTCGCGTAACAATGCCTCGCCTTACGTGAATTGATTACTTTAGAATCTGTATAAACAAATATGTATGTACATAATAACGTATAACGGGGTCGCGCGAAGCGGGGTATTACTGTATATACACGAACGGGAAAAATTAATGGATCAAAAATAAGCCATACTTTAACCGTTTTTCAACTGGCTGTATTATCGTAAAAAATGGTAAACCGGACAAAAAAGCAATCTAAAGGTTGAAGACTCTAGTTTCGAGATTTCATGATCATTGGGTTTTCAAAGCCGCGTGTATCGCTCAATCCTGAAGAATACAGTGAAAGAAAAATTTCCCAAATATTATCGGTTTTTCTTTCTGGTGCTCGGACTTGGAAAAAAATGTTCAATTAATTCACTGAAAGCATCGAATACCTTGTTTATTCAGCTTTAATTTCCTTTTTTGTACATCCGAATACGTCCATTTTTCGCTGAGATATTGAACTTTGAATGAAAAAGGATCATTTTACCTATGACCATTGATGTCTCAGCAACCAATGGTCGCACACAAAATTTTCGGTGCGTTTCGGAAACTTGAATAAATCCTCTACAAAGCTAAAGCATTCATTTTCTGAAAAAAAAAATTTTTTTTCTTACGCTACATCATTTTGAAAAATCGAGAGAAAGTAGGGTTTTGTTCAATATACCCATAAAAGCCCCGGAAAGTTTCAACTGAATCCATCGAGCTGTTTTTTTGTTTCATTTAATACAATTTTCGGAAAACATTAAAGGATCTCGTTTTTTGTTCTCTAATGCTCATAATCTTGAACAATACGAAAAATATCTTTTTTTTCACTGAATCAGATTTGCTTTGATGAAAATATTCAGATTAATAAATAAAACATTTCAAAAAAATATTTCGAAAACAAAATTTTTGTTAAAAAATTGTTTTTGAAATGTTTTTTGAAATTAATCTTAGGCAATGTAAAAATCAATCACCGCCGGCGTTAACGATACCCAAAGCGTTCCACGTGGAGGTCGCGCAGGCAGCCTCGTGGGTGCGTATGTGTGCAGGCGCGCGTTTGTGTGTGAGTGCGTGCGTGCGTGCGCGTGTATGTGTTCTTTAGGCGAAGTGAGACCCGGTGGCTCGTCAGTATCACCGCATTTAATGACTGTATGACTGTATGACTGACAATAATTTCTGGAAAGCGTGTGAATTGAGCTTGAAATTTAATCGGGGATAACAACGTTTTTTTTAACTTAAATAAAAAATTATCAGCAAAATCACGGAATGCAACAATAGAATCATCTCAAATTAGACATCATTTTCTTAAATTTTCTGAAGTCCTTCTGAAGTTTTTTTTTCAACTTTTATCAAAAATTATCCGCTGCATCAATATCACTGGGCGCTCACGTGCCGTTATCAAGCCGTATCCACGTGGTACGCTTTGGGGGATGCTAATGCCGGCGATGATTGAGTTTTACATTTCCTAAGATCAATAAAACAAAAACTTCAAAAAAAAATTTCCAACAAAAAATTTTCTTTTGAAATTTTTAAAAATTGTTTATTTTTCATTAGTTTTACACATTTCCATCGAAACAAATGTAAAAAAAGTGAAAAAAAAAAGATATTTTTTGCGTTTTGTTCAAGAATATGAGCATTAGAGAACAAAAAAGTGATCTTTAAATTTGTTTCAAAAGTTTGATTGAATTAAACAAAAAAACGGTTCGATGGATTCAGTTGAAATTTCATGGGGCTTTTATGGATATATTGAACTATAGAATGCACGCTTCAAGTTAATGAAATCCTCAATAATTTCGATTTCGCCGCTCATTTTCCAAAAAAACGTCAAAACCCTATTTTTTCCGGATTTTTTAAAATGATGTAGTGTATGAAGAAAAAATTTTTTTTTTCGGAATATGGATTGTTTCGCTTTACAGAGGATTTATTCGAGTTTCCGAACCCCCTCCCAAATTTTCTGTGCGACTATTGGTTGCTGAGATATCAATGGTCAAAGTAAAAAGGATCCTTTTTCATTCAAAGTTCAATATCTTAGCGAAAAATGGACGGATTAAGATGTATGAAAAAGAAAATTAAAGCTGAACAGACAAGTTATTCGATCCTTTCAGTGAAGTAATCGAAAAAATGTTTTCCAAGTCCGTGCACCAGAAAGAAAAACCGATAAAGTTTGGAAAATTTTTCTTTGACTGTATTCTTTGGGATTGAGCGATACACGTAGCTTTGAAAATTTTGTGATCATGAAATCTCGAAACTAGAGATTTCAACGTTCAAATTGCTTTTTTGTTCAGTCCGATACGACCATTTTTTGACGAAGATGCAGCCACTTGAAAAACGGCTGAAATGTGGCATTTTTTAATCATATGATTTATTTAATTTTTTCCGTTAGTGTACTTCAACCGCTATAACACCGGTTTAAAAAATCACATTTCTTGTTTAAAAAATCACTCTTTTTGAATGTACCTTCAAGATTCTAGTTTTCCGATCTTTTGGCCGAAAATATTTAGGAGCCATATTTCCCGCGCAATCTAAAGAAACTGCGCGGAAAATTTTTTTCCAAATTTGTAGCCTCTGTTTTCGATCCTCCACGGGCTCGGACATTTTTTTCGTGCTAAACCATCATATGAGTCGAATAGCTTGTTAATCCAGCTTGAATTTCCTTTCTGTAGATTTAGTCTACGACAATTTTTTGCGGAGATATCCGACAATAAACGAAAAAGGATATTTTTCCTTCAAACGTCAATAACTCAGCCACCAATGATCGTACAGGAAATGGAAGGGCAGTTTCGTTAACGAGAATGAATGTGCTACGAAATTCTATCAAAACATTTAGGAAAAAAATTTGTTTCCACCCGCAATATCGATTTGAAAACGGTTGAAAAAATCGAGTTTTTTCCTTGTTTTGGTAAATCGACCGCATCTTCACTAATATTGATGTGGAGGCTACGGCGCTTAGAGATTTTCATGACTCAATGTATCCGCAATAGCCATGTGAAACGGCAAACCGATCCATCGAGCGGTTTTTTTTCCTGATTGATCAATATTTAGGAAAAAAGTAACGGAGCAAGGTTTCTAAAAATCTCATAATCTTTATGAAAATGGGAAAATCAATTTGTCTTTAACTTTTTTCACAATTTTGTATCTGCTACCGAGAAGATTGGCAAAAAAAATAATAAAAAATTTCAAACATTTTGATTTTCATTCCGGATATCAACCGCTGGCATTCGCGTTGATTCGCGGTACTAACCTACACAAACACACATACAATGGAATTCAATTTTTTTTGATTTTTGAAATTCTGTATTTTTTCCCAATCTCCCCATTAGCAGATACAAACCTGTGAAAAAAATTGATTGTCCCATTTTTATGAAGATTACGAGAATTTTAGAAATAAAAATCTTGCTCCGGTCATTTTTTCCTATACTTTGATAAATCGGGAAAAAAACCGCTCGATGGATCGATTTGCCGTTTTACAGGGCTGTTGGGGGTACATTGAGGGGGTACACTCTCTAAGCGCCGTAACCTCCACATCAATGTTAGTGGAGATGTGGAGGCTACGGCGCTTAGAAATTATCAGTATTAGTGAAGATGTGGTCGATTTACCAAAACAAGGAGGACAAGTCAATTTTTTCAACTGGTTGAAAATCGATATTTTGGGTGGAAACCATTTTTTGTCTTGAATTTTTTTGATAGGATTTCATAGCTCATTTGTTCCCGTTTACGAAACTGCCCTTCCATTTCCTGTATGATCATTGGTTGCTAAGATATCAACGGTTGAAGGAAGAAAGATTATTTTTCATTTAACGTCGGATATCTCCGCAAAAAATGGTCGTAGACAAAATCTAAAAAAAGGAAATTGAAGCCAAATAAACAAGATATCCGACCCATATGATGGTTCAGCATGAAACAAATTTTTCGAGCCCGTGAAAAATCGAAAAGAAAGGCTAAAAGTTTGGAAATTTTTTTCCACGCTATTTCTTTGGATTGCGTGGAAAACATGGCTCCAAAAAATGTTTGGGCAAAAGATCGGAAAACTAGAATCTTGGTGCTTCAAAATGTCATTATCATTTTTTTGTCATTCCGGTACGATGATTTTTCACTAAAATACAGCCCGTCAAAAATCACCGAAAAATTTGAAATTTTTGTCTGCTCCTTTAATTTATGTGCGCAATGTATTTATAATTAATTCTCAAAATTGTATTTTTGAAGAAATAGTTGAGGACAAAATACCAATAAAAATCGGAAAAAGGTAGTTTCATGCGGTAAAATGGACCGTAAACTGTAAATTTTACGTCTAGCAATAGAGCGATGAAAACTGCATTCAAATCCATGCGGTAGCTTTCGCGTGATACGCGTACAAACATACGGCAAGACGAACAGACGACAATTTAAAAAACGATTGTTTATGCTTCTGAAACTCTAATAAAGCCCCCCCCCCCCCCCCCCATTATTCTTTATCCCCATATCTTCAATGTACAGACGTTGACCTGTTACAATTTTATTATATGTATAGAAGATGAAAGATTAGTAACAAGAATTCGGAAGGCTTCCGGTTAGAACGATCGATTGAGCAATTCTGCCTGCAATAATTTTATGACTATTGTAGACAAGGACGAACCGTTACGCCGTTCTCTTACCGAGCGTTTTGTACAGAAGCGTGAGAAACAGGCAAATGACGAGGGGCGCCACGAATTGCAACGTTACCACGCAGAGATAGTAAAATACTGCCGAAATCTGAAATTGTAATTTATACTAATTATGTATGTATTAATAATCTATACAATACTTTGTAAATATTGCGAAAAATAGATAAAACAAGAATGGAAGACGATCGACGAGGACGTATCAATGTCCGCGTTTATTTTTCATTACCTTTTTCTGCAAATCGACGTTCGTTATCCGTCCAGCCTCTTTCTTCTGAATTTCCAATCGCTGATCGGCCAGATTGAGGTAGGATTGCAAGTAAACCGGCATCAGTGCCATTTTTAGGAGTACCGTCACTACTACCGCTATCAATCTTGAGCTTTCGAACACGCCGGGGGACATTCTGCAAATATCAGGCTTTTCTCACAAATCTTCAACGTGGGATAATGATCGATCTCATGAATCAAGGATGTATATAAGGTCAATTCCGCAGTACATGTATTGATTTTTTTAGACTCATTTTTATGTCGAAATGTCAATGCCGGTTTTTTTCTGTTTGCATTCTATCATTTCTTATGTAAGAATTATGTAATTTTGGATAATAATTTACGATTTTTCATGAAATTGATATGTAATTTGATATTTGTGGCCGGGTACAAGTTAAGCCAATAAAATAATTTTATTTCCGTTCCGAGAAAATGTGGCAACCAGGTTACAGGCTACATGGCGGTCAGCTCCAGCTCATCATTCCGAAACATTTATATTGCCAAGTGCTGCGTTGCCATATTTAAGAGGGGGCCGCAGCCGCGACCAATGGATATTACAAAATGCATGAGCTGTTTTTCCGGAGAATTTTCCGATTGTTAATAAATTTGTACCGATGCGAACAGAAATTGAGTCGGGTGGGACGCACAGATTATTGCTCATGATGGAGGAAATGAATTGTTTCGATAAGGATGATAAATGTTTGTAATAGGAAAAACTTACACGGGAGCGTTCATGCCGGTGAAGACACGAACCGTTAGGTAATCCCTACTGATCGGTTTTATCCACAAGCAAACGAGCAGCAATGGCGATGCGAAACTGATATTCGCCAGCAGGATCAACATTTTTTTATCCCTGTAATATCTGAGCAAGAGAACGGTAGGCACGGTCATCGTTCGGTTTGTTTGGGTTTCCGAAAAACAATTAACGGAAAAACAGACGAAAGCTAATTGGATAATTGCATACCTGATTGTATCCCAGTGCATTTTGGCCAATCTCAACCCAGGAAAAGTAAGCAACGAGCCTAGCAGACCACAGCACAGGGCGAGGAAGAACTTGAGCACGATCTTCGATGCGGGACCTCTGCGGATTTATCAGCGTTGTCTCTTTCTTATCGCGAGTATTATTTTTCTCGACGACGAAAAGTCCCCCCCCCCCCCCCTCCCACCACCGCCCCCCCCCCCCCCCCCCCCCCCCCATCGGCAATTAACCCGTAACGGGCTCACACCACCTATACGTCGCGTAATGCTCACACGGGTCCCTGTTCTGGACCCCACACCGAAAACTTATTGCTATTTCCGTTCTACTTGATTCAATCGCGCAAATCTCACACGAGTATGTGAGATTTCGTTTTCATTTTCAAATTTTAATATGCCGAAAAAACAACAGGAAAGGAAAAAAATGAGGAAAAAAAATGAGGCAAAAAAACAAAAAACGCCAATTTTCATTGAAAAGTTCCTATAGATTTTGATTTTTGCGCTATAGCAAAAAAAACCTAGGCTATGTTACTCTTGAAATATTATATTTTCACGAAAAAATATATAAATTTCATAAAGAGCACTATTCGGTAGCTGCGAGACAACTGTTGTTCAGCTGTTGAGTAGGTTCAGACAAGAAGACGTGACAACACAAGTTCAATTCTCAATCGATCTTTCTACACTATACCCCTGGAAAATTTGTCCGGGGTCCACTGGACCCCGAGTGACCATTACGGGTTAGAAAAATAACTCACGTAGAAGGAAGGCCTTGATTCATCAGATAGAGAGAAGCGCTGTGATTGAAGCTCGTGTACGCCCTGTCCAATCCGAGTTCCAGAGTATTCTCATCGACGATGAGAACGATCATGGCGACGAGAAGGTAAGCGAAACCGGTCACGATGCACGTTGATCGTTCGCCTATGCTCTCTTCGCCACGAAAGTATTGAGCCCAAAGAGCGAACAGCGTCTTACTGAATAGAATAGTGTTCAGAAATTCAATACGCTTCTAACGTATTCTCTTGATAGATTTTTTTTCGAAGCCCGGCTCACTGCTCATCGACTCGAATACATACGAAAGGATACACCGAAAACCCCAGCACTACGATGCACCACAGTACGCTCAGATTTATCTCCTCCTCGATTGGATAAAAATTCTTATAAACCTGTCTTTGAAAACAAACATTTCGATTATCCCGATGTACAGATGGAGAAGCAACGAGAGCAAGCAGAAGCTATTGGGGTTGCGATACGTCCAACTGTTAACAAACCCAAACAAAATCTAAGAAATTCACCGCGGTCGCAGCGAAGAAGATCACAGTCAGCAAACAAATTTCAAAGAATCCAATTTTGGCGAACATTCCCGCCTCGATAGAAACCCTGGTAGAATTATTTTCCCCAATTTCTCGTATTCTCTCCGTTTTCCCCCAATTCCGCGAAAATCGGCGAAAAATAGGAAACATTAATCTTGGAATATGTCGATTTTCCCAAAAATTCCTCTTTTCACCGCATTATCCCGATTTTCTCATTTTATTTACGAGAATTTCCCATTATTTTCTAGCATTCTTGGGTTCCTTATTGGAAGAATTTTGGGAAAGTGATGAATGCTCGAAAAATGAGTTTATCGGGAAAACTGGCAATTTTTTCCTTACTTCCGATCAAACTGTCAATGACGATTCTTTGATTCTTCTAGAAGGCCGATGACCCAAAAACTAT
This sequence comes from Ophioninae sp. B BG-2022a, assembly GCA_030522765.1. Classification (NCBI taxonomy): domain Eukaryota; kingdom Metazoa; phylum Arthropoda; class Insecta; order Hymenoptera; family Ichneumonidae; species Ophioninae sp. B BG-2022a. The sequence continues at coordinate 13,657 of JAPYZJ010007844.1, forward strand.
TTTGAAGTTTATTGTACAGAAGAAATTCAAGAATGCAGGAAATATTGGGAGAATAAGACAAATTTCCGGAATTTGGATAGAAATAGGCAATGTTTCGAGAAACGCGGATAAATTTGGGAAATTTCGGAGTAACGCGGAAATACTTGTTCTCCGTATTTCTCAGAAAAGTCTCTATTCACTAAGAAAGTCGGGCAAATTTGAGAAGAAAATGAGAATTTTTTCGAAAAATGCGGTAAAAAAAATGAAAGACCAGGGGACACTGGTGAAACGCAAAATGCCGCAAGAGTGTCCGTAGGAATCTGTAGAAAGAGGTGCAAAGGTGTTTGCATCTCAGAGTAATCGAGTATCAACAAGTTGAATTTTGATATTATCTCGAAGCAAGGTAATCCGCAGGAAGGGCTTTCTTTCGCACGAGAGCGCTTCGAACACGTATTTTCGGCGGGATGCCGGTCTCGAAAAGGGTGCCGGTCTCGAAAAAAACGCAAGTACGACTCGCCTCGGTAAGAATATAGACGAGAACCGCGTAGACGGAAAAATCCAAGAGCCATCGATACTCGTGATAAAATTTCAAATGAACGACGTCGAGGGACGTAACGGCCGCGCTTTCCAGCTTTATTTCCAAGTTTCTCGGTACGTGAAAGGTTTCCACGGATTTTCCATTCTCCGCGTGTTGCCGAGGCTTCCTTGGTTTTTCCCTCGGGACTCCGGCCAGTGCTCTGAGCTCCTCGTCCATGGGATACAAATATCTCGAGAGCCTGCGAACCGATCCTTTATTCGTTATTCCGATCGTCGGATCCGCTATTCTTCCTCGGCGAGACCGGCTCGTCGCGTCGAAAGCTAACGCCGCCCTACAATTTTTCACCGGCGTCGCTCGATCCGTAACATTTACGTCATTGTTATTTTCATTTTTCATTTTGGTATGTTTAGTTGTTCCGTTGAAATTTTAATGCCACTTATCCACGTAACTTTCGCGTCGTTAATATTTGAAAATTGGAATTTCTCAAGGCAATTTTGCTTCGGTAGGTGAAAAAGGCCAACTTCCGGCTGCTTCGGAACGATATACATGGGGCATTCCATGCCGATTTCACCTGGGTTTTACACGTCACCTGTCCGATTTAGACCGCCATTTTTTTATGTCATTGTACTATCTCTGAAGGGCACTCGAGAATTGTCACTCACATTTTTTCGAAACGAATCGATTTCACAATATTTTTTATCATCAAAAAATTAACGCCCAAATTTAAGAATCGGATAAAAATCACAAAAGTCCTGCGTCACACATAAAACACTGTAAGCGTTGAAGAAAGTGGGCGCGCGTTTCTTTTGGTCTACGAAGCGCTTTTTCGCAAAAAAAATGCAAAAAAAAAATATTTTTTAAATAGAATCCATAGCCCACAAAGCATAAAAATTCTTTTAAAAAATCTGAAAAAATTCTGGCCAATTCTACATAATGTTACGTGATTTTTTTGCGCCTTAACTTTTTTTCATTTTTCCACTTTCATTTTTTTCTTCTTTTTTCTAAAAAAGCGCTTTGTTGGCGAAGCAAAATCCGCGCCCACTTTTTCTCAACGATCACAGTGTTTAATACGTGACAGAGGTTTTTAGTGATATTTTTCCGATTTTTTTCAACTTGGGCGTTAATTTTTTGTTCATAAAAAAAATCGTAAAGTCGAATCGTTTCGAAAAAATGTTAGAGTGGAAATTCTCGAGTGCCTTTCAGAGATAGTACGATAACATAAAAAATGGGTCAAATCGGCATGGAATGTCGTGTGTATATATCACAGTAAATTCTATAAGATTCTTACAAAAAATGAGATTTAGATTGATCAAGCACGTGAAAATCTACGAAAACTAACGAAAAAATCTGATTTTGACAAGATATATTGATGAAATTTGTAAGTTATATTGATTTTGAGGGCATGACGAACGTCGACATAATCTCACAAATTTTCGAAATTTCGTTTTCTCAGTGTCGATTGAGTTTACGGCGAAAAATCGAGCATCAGTCTTTGTAAAATTCATAGAGACAGAAATAGATGCTTGAATTTTACGAAAAAAATTTACGACACGAACTTTATTAGTTTACGACACGAACTTCCGAGTAACGATACAGAATTTACGACATAATATTGTAACAGCGAAGAAACATGGCAAGACCGCAACAGCCGAGTAACTACCCCCGACATGCGCGAGAAAAATAAATCCAACATTGCCACATGTAAATCTAACAAGACGACAAACAATACTTCAGTCGGTGCAATGATTATTAATCAATTACTTAACGATTTATACTAAACCGACGACGAATTCTGTTCACTCGGAAGGGCGTATGTAACATTAATTAATTTCAACTCGTATATTCGAGATCTCGGAAAATCATAATTTAGACACGTTTCGCTACATTGCTAGTCCCCATCGAGAGGACTACCTTAAATATTTTCTTTTTCTAGAAATCACTTCTTTCTTTTTCTAGAAATCACCAAGAGCTAGAAATCTGGCTCTTAGACGTGCGTACAGATTTTTCTATCCATTATAAAATTGTCGTACTCTACAAACAATTAATCGCTTGTCTCGTTAACAAAAACATCACTTTTCTCATTATCAAAGACCATCATTGTGACAAAATCGTATTAACCGAAATATGCCAACGTACTTTTACAGCTGATACAGGAGTATGATGCGATGGATAGAAATTTTAATTACTTTTCATTTTTGACTCCAGACTACATAATTCGCACGATATTTGAACGCCACCGGAGGTGGCCTTTTCGTTTAAAAAGATCATTTCTAATTTTCAATAATTTTAAGCACTCTCGGTGGAAAGGCCTGCGACGCGCGGCGAGATACTCTTGTTACCGGAACGCCAGTGACCCGTTGGACGCGTCGTCGGGCGATAAGCTGCACACAAAAAGTCAACTGGCACGCGTAACCGTGAATTTCTATACACCGCGAGTCGTTAAAAAGTATATGTACTCAAATATATTATAAATAATCCCTCTGAAGAGGGGGCGTCTGCCCGCGTCGGTAAAACAAAATTAGTGCGAGCTAAAGCTATCTACCGCGAGGCAACATTGTCCCTAGCGTCCTGCAAGTCCCGACGGGCTTCGTGTATGAATTTGTACACACGTACACATCGAAAATTTCGAAGGTGCGCTGCTCCCTTCCCCGAAACCCAATGTCACAAATGTCGGACGATATATTCTCGAAATCGTAAACAAATGTTATCGAAATCGTAAATAGTAGATTCCCACGGATTTCCTGAAATGTGCGACCGAATCGAGTGATTGAGGTCTCAAAATGTACATTTTGAATGTGGCTACGCGGCTCTGCTTCTCTCCAAGTCACGATATTAGCCAAACTTGTTATTTTACAGCGTTTCAATCACGACTCCAGCGTGGTAATACAATCTACACTTTTTTTCGATTCGCGAAATTTTAGGGGCGGACAGCCGTTCGGCTGACATTTGACATTGTCCGGTCAAAGTTTGCTTAATTCTGAAGAGCCGTTCAGGAAATCCGTGGGTATCTACTATCTCAATCGGCACTACCGAGCGAGCTGAGGTATCGCCCCTTTCAAGTTAGTACTTTTGGGCCCTCAAGTGACGTTAGAAAATTGAATTTCGGGAAATAAGAAAGATGGTAAAAGCTAGATCGGTCGTTGGAACAATTGGTTATTGCGGTATTCGCAGCTCGCAGGATATCCCTCTTCCCGAAGCGGAGTACATTTTTTGGACTCACCCAGTGGAGCAGAGCAACCATCTTGCGAACGAGAAGTGCGGACTCAACTTTTGTATAAAGCTGACCGTTACCAGCGTTATGACCAATTGTGCGCCCAGGAGAGCCTAGACAAAATTTGTTTCATTATTCGATAGGGTTTTCTCTCTTTTCATGATTTACAAGGGGAGGCCGCACATAAGCGGGATCGAGTCCCGCTTATGTGCATTTTTTTTTTTCTTACGCTCGTTATATTTGTTCATATATATTACAATTGAAAGGTAATATAATGAAAAAAATACATGTACGTGCACGAATCTTTATCGAATTCCCAATATTATTGACCTATTTACTAATTTTTATCTTTACAACAGCTATTATATTTATAATTATCGACGAGTACACAACCAAACGAATAAAGTTTTCCTCCAAGCGTGTGCCTGTCCAGGTACAAGGGATTTCGCAGATGTCGACAGGCATACCTCCTTTGAGAAACACTTTATTCGTTTGGTCGTGTACTTGTCGATAATTATACATACAATGGCTGTTGCAATCATAAAAATTACTAAACAGCCACACGACATTCGAAATTCGATAAAAATTCATGCATATACGCGTATTTTTTTTCCATTACATGACCTTTGAATTGTAATATATATGAAAAAATATAACCAGCGTTGGAAAAAAAATCGTATATGCGTGCTCGGTGTTGCTACGCACCGCCAGATATTCCTGGCGCAAGACTTCTTTTAGAATATTCTCAAAAACACCGGCGTAGTGCGCCTTACTACTTGCACCTGTTAGATTAGGGCATTACGTTGCCCTAATCTAATATTCTGACATATTCCAAGAATTTCAGAATATTCCAAGAATTTCAGAACATTCCAAGAATTCCAGAATATTCCAAGAATTCCAGAATATTCCAAGAATTCCAGAATATTCCAAGAATTCCATAATTCCAGAATTCCAGAATATGCCAGAAAAATATTCTAGAATTCCAGAATATTACGGAACAATAGTCTAGAATTCCAGAATATTACGGAACAATAGTCTAGAATTCCAGAATATTACGGAACAATAGTCTAGACCAGAATATTACGGAACAATAGTCTAGAATTCCAGAATATTACGGAACAATAGTCTAGAATATTACGGAACAATATTCCAGAATTCCATAAAAAAAATCTCAGAATAATATTCCCCTGCTAACGATCGAACGGAACGATTAAGAATGGAATAATTTACTCACCATTATCATCTAATGTTGTAAAATCCTTAGTAGAAATCTCGCTCCAGCTATAAGATGCGATCGGGTATCCTGATTTCTTTCTCCAGCCTCGATCAAGATTTTTCTTTAAGCTCTTACGACGTTTGTTACGCAATCAGCTACTAGAGTCCGGTCGGAGTAAAAGATTGAGACCCGATCAGAGTACAACGTCGAGGCCTCGTCGGCGTAATAAATCAAGACTCGATCGAGCTTTCATCTTTCAAGGCTTCAAAGCGAACAATTATGGCCTGACAAGGATTACCAAACGCAACTCTGCTCGGGAAATCCTATGCATTTCTGAAATAATACGTAACAAGTGTATTTCAAAAAACCTAAAGGTACAAACTTACGAATAACACCGATAGTTAATTTCTTTAAGCAAACACGAACTTAAATTTATCACACAAATTATGTAGTCAGATCTACGCGGAAAATAAATAAGGTTTTCTTTTATATTTTTGAGGCAAGACAGACTCGGCATAAACTTTGATACGTTTTAAAGGAAAACTCACGAAACACGGTAAATAAAGAGAAAGAATGTAACGCATCGATTTTGAACGCAACGCTTTGACGGCAAAGGCCAATCCGAACAAAGACAACTTGGATCAATGTAGAGCAACCATCGGCGCCAGGAAGTCCGGCCCGGACACGGATCGTCAAATATCCTCAACCCGGCGAGAGCACGCCAGGGTGAGTCGTACCCACCCTCTCGCCGTCGAATATCAAAACTCGTAACTTCTTTCCAGTAATGTAAAATATTAAAAATAATTCAAATAAAGCTTGTTCTCGAAAATCTAGTTTTACAACGAATTTGGTAAAAGGGTACGTCGAATCCTGCGACGTACTCCTCGTTACACCTTTTTTACCGCACTCTCCGAGTTAAATATACCTAATAATCTACAAAGTAAAAAACAGAGCCTATTATTCGTTTTTTTCTAGACCTCGATAAACAATTTTACACGGGGAGCCTAGATGGAGCCGGTAAACGTAACAGCGGCGATAAAAATCGTACGGCACGGGCCAAACGAGTAACGGTAAGTGGACGCGACGACAAAACGCGACTAATGGGAATGGATAGCGGATAGCGCGCCGAGCATAGACCGCAAAGGTACCTTCGCGATTTCGACGCTATACGTACAATGCCAGTGATCCGGCTTTACCGGAACGCTCGATCGGACTCGCTAGTTTAGAACGGTACATTTAAGGTAGTCGTAAGGCAGTTGTAGTTGTAAGTTAGCAAGGCAGTTGTAATCGTAAGTTGCAAGGTAGTCGTAAGGTAGATCCGGTTGGGCAAGGAATAACCTACGGCGACGGCGATACGTTCGACCGAGCGAATTATCGTATCCGATCGGTAGGTTTGGGCTGCGTCGCACGGATGGCGCGTTCGGCACTAGAGGTCAGCCGGGTCAGTCTAGCGAAAGCGAGTAACGCTACGACGGCAAACCTCCAGGCGACTATAGTTCGACATTTTTTATTTATTTCAATACGCGTGATGATCGTAAAAGCGTATGAAAAAATACGTATTGATATTGTTATTGTTACATTGTTATATTATATTAATATATCAGTATACGTAAATATATTCACCCGCTGTCGTATCGTCTTTTTTTCCGTACTTATTGCCCGACGGTTACCCAAAAGCACTCCTCGTCTCCGGCTTTTTTATTATTCTGTTTCATTCGAAACGTATGGGTAATACGTGAAAATTAGCGGCTCGTGGTTCTATCGTGGCTCTCCAGCAATCGCCGAGATTACGAGGTTAGGCCCGGTCTCGAGAATAAATTTCACTCGTTCGGTTGCTCGACGATTGCCTACAGGTAGAGCTGCCATCCGTCCGGATTTCCCCGGATTTGTCCTAGTTTGCTTGCGGATCCCGGGACGTCCGGGGAGGATCCGAAGAAGCCTCCGAAGAAGAAAAAGTTTTTTTTTATTTTCAAGCTTGTCCGGGGTAAAAATAGTTTTTTTTACCTAAATGTCCGGGATTTTGGGAGTTTTCGTCCGGTGCCCACAGTTTATGGAATGGCAGCCCTACTCAGAGGTAACTGGATCGGGTTAAATATGTTAGGACAGTGGATATTACCAGTTAGGGGAGAAGCCGCGACGCCGCTCTCTTCGTTCGCTCGCTGTATTGAGAAAAGGAGGAAAGCGAGACGGAAGCGTCGAGGGGTGGGCTAGCGGTTCAGAGTTTCACCTCGGTTATGAATAGACTCGGAGCTGAAATTTTGGAGGCCTTTGTCCCGCGTCAGTTGGCCAATCCGAACCTCATTTTTTTCTAACGAACAAACGCGTACGCGCCTTCTTTTCGTGCGGAAATTCAGTCAGAGGGTTACTTTTAAATAATATAAGTACGTGTATGACGATTCGAGGCAGCGAGAATAGGAGGAATACTAATTGACATTGTAAACAAAAACACATGGTGCAACAGTTTTTCAAGGTTTATCGTTCGGCGCGTGCGTTGTCTATATTCAGATATGCATTCGTGTGGCATCTTTTGAAAACGTGGACAAATGTTTTTAAATATCGATGCATGGAGGCTAGAGTGGAAAGAGTGCGATCAGTGCATTTCAAAGGGCCGTATGCACAGTCGCATCCACGGTCTTATATACAGGTCTGGAAACTCTAATGTTGGGTGCCACGAAAAAACGTGTCGCTTAGCGAAGACAAATGTTAGTCTGAGCGCCGCCACTAGTTGTCGCTGTGGTTCCGTCACCCGCATACCTAACCTGAATTACGAGCAACGGAGTAAACTGTTGACAACATGTGTCACTGAATGTCGCCAAATTGTAGTTTTTTCCGCATTTTGGACACATAATTTCTAGATAAACTGGAGTAACACTCCTTTAAAAATGGTGAAGAGGTGCGCCGTTCCGAATTGTAAATCCGGCAGCAAAACTCAAGCAAAGTGCTCGATGTTTCGTGTACCTTTAAATAAAAGAAATGAAAAAAGAATGGGTTTGTTTGCATTTATTTATTGATTTTATCATAATAATTCACGTGACATTTCTAACGCCTTTTCCCGGCTGTTCTAAAAGGGTTCCGAACTCATAATGAATATCCGCGTAGCGAACATGAAGGTGGGAGAGAGATAGCATGGTGGGAGATACAAGCATGGCCGACTAGTACTCTCTCTGTCTGACCCTCTGCCCCCTCGCACGTCGCGCCGGGTATTCCGATTGCAGCGCCAATGTCTTCAATAAGCGACCTACCCCCTCCACTTGAATTTCCAGACCTGTATGTAAGACCGTGGTCGCATCTCACAATGCAAGCTCGTCTTAAGGCGATCTCAAGATGGCGTTTCAATTCACAGTCGTGTGGCGGTACCGTCACCATCACCATCGATTCCCAGATAACCACGTACCGCTCGCGTACCGATCTGGTGCAGTACGGCGTACCGGTACTGTACCCTCCACGTACGTGCGTACCGTACTGGTACAATACCAGTACGGCGTACTCCACGGCGTACCGCTCCCGTGGAGTCACTACTGTCACGATGCTAGTCGTTGGGCTCACGGTGAATCGTACGCGAGCGGTACGGCGTACTGGTACGGTGGAGGTACGGGAGCGGTACTGTACGAGTACGGTACCATCAAAATATTGATATAGTACCGTTGCAATACTGGAACCGTACCACTGCTGTACGGGTATTGTACTATTAATGTATTTATACCGTACGCTTGAAATGTCGGTGCAATATCGGTATAATATCGACGCAGTACCTTTGACATACTATCACCGCGCCCTTATCGTGCCTATA